>KK117621.1:1505381-1520157 GCA_000611955.2 Stegodyphus mimosarum | reverse complement strand
ATCACTGATTATACCGGCAGCCAGAGAGAAAGAAAGAAAGATAGGGATAGAGAGATGGAGAAAGAGAGAGAGAGAGCAGTCGCCTGTGCAGGATGTCCCAAGGGATTCCGCCCTCCGGCTGTGGCGACCGATTTTCGCGAAGTGCAGGGACGCTGGTCTCCCTGCATGTGCCCTTTTTTCTATCTTCTTTCCCCCCTACCCTTACATATACCCTTCTAAGTTGCCCCCGAAAACTCTATCCACTGTCTGCCCTTCGTTATCTAGAAGTGCAGCTTCTTCCAGTCCGAACTGCGAAAAAAGGAAGATGAAGCAGCGCAAAAAATATTGCGAAAAATGACGTAGGAGGATGCAGGAGGGAGCCTGTGCAAATCTATAGCGTTTAGGATGGCCAGCGGCAGAGGCATAGGATTCTCCTAATACTAACGTCCGGGGACTGCTTCGCAGTTGGTCAAACAGACGCGCGCCAGAGATGGTAGGTAGTGGCTGTACAGGGGCGGAGGAAACTGCGTTGTTGCCTTTTCTGGACCCCCGCGCTTATCGCCACGAGCACAGCGACTCACTAAAATCCATTTCTTCCTTTAGCATAGATCTCCCTGGGCTCCATTACTTGAAGGAAAGAAAGAAGATGGACATGTTGGGTCTAGGCGTCGGGGGCCTATTACCAGAGGCCTCCAGGGTAACGTATACGGCGTTGAAGTTACCTTTGCAGATCGGCCTGTTGGGGTCGTTAGGCCTAAAGAGAAGATGAAAACCATCGTAGAGCTGGATGGGTCTCCCAGGATTCATATGCCAACACATACCCACCGTACTACGGCAGATATAAAAGCTAGACTTCCGGAGCTGCTGCTTTAGTTACAGCAAGCTATGGAGCACTCTGCGGGAGACTAGATATCGAGAAAAGAAACTTGAATTGGAGATGTGGAAGATTTGAATGCTTGGATTCTAGTGATGTATACTAGTCGTTAAGGAGTTTCCTCCGATATGTTTGGGTAATAAAAATGAATGTATCTATTCTTCATAGCAAAAGGCGAGTGTCGGTTTGCTTTTGCCTGTACAGAGCTGCTGCAAAAATCTACAGTTTCGAAATATTCAAAACGATATTTGGCCCGAAAATATAAAGCTTCGTTTCTTTTTTGAGCGAAGTTAAAGGTTTAAGTGAAATACGAGAAATTATAAAAGGAATAACGGAAGAAATAAAGGAGGCGTTTGATAAAAAAAATAGAAGAAAGTTAAAAATGCAGAGAAATGCAATATTTTTAACTAACATTTTAAAGACATAAACTCTTGTTAAGAGGAAGAATTTAATTAGCAGTGGACTTATTTAGAAAGCGAAAAGCAAAATCTCTTTTAAAAACGGATTTTTCTATTAATTCCACTACTTTTTAGTTCATTTATATTTAGGAAAAATTCTCCAGATCAATTACATATAAATAAAAAAAAAAGTCTTCTGTAAACCACTCCATATAGATCAAGAAAAATTTTCTCGGTTAAAAAAAGTCTGCGTTTACTCGTTCATTTTACTTACCAAAATAGAAACATTTAATCCTGTTTCGGCTGACAGAGAAAGGAAGAGTAAGAAAAGAAATAAATGAAAACCGAGGCAGAAAAGACAACGTACACTATTTGCTTGATAACTATCTATTCTTTTCCCGACTGATTTCCGCGTAGAAACAGCCAATTCTGTCTTTGAAAAAGAGGTGTTAAGACTATAATTTTACATTAAGCTAGTTCATTAGTCTTTGATGTTTGTTGCAATTTGGTGTGATTCGAATGAATATAGTCTAAAAAAATCTCAGCTTCATTCATATTAAACGATAGTGTTGGATTCATTTCAGAGAGCAGTTTGCAGTAATCTGAGCCGAAGGGAAATATGGGTATCAAGAGATGCTATTGAAATTTAACTGTCAAGACATTCATTGTATGATCGTTTTATTTTGATCAGGAATTACCTGCATTCTCTGCTTATTTATTTACTCTTTCTTGTTCATATCATCCTTTGTTGGAAAATTAACTCTGTAAATTTTCAATACTATTTCTATATTTCGTCTTCCCGATTGAGGTTTTTTGGGAGATGAACAAAATACTAAAAATTTCAGGCATTGAAGTATCTCGAATCTTTTGCTATAAAATTAAGGTTTTAAAATTCTGTACTTAATATTTTCCTTCTGATGGTGAGATATACAGCGCTTAATAATAATCTATGAATGCATGATGAAAATTCAGGTTTTGCCTTTAGGAAATGGAGGAAGGAAACCTCCATTTTTTGCCAGAGCAAGGATTTGAAATTGATCTTCTGCATCTGAACTTCACGTTCTATTGTTACATCATAGCTACATTAAAATTTCCTGTTTTACCCAGTTATTCATTCAAGACTGTGAAACGCTTACTTGCTTAGAGATTTCACAATACTAATTCTGCAGGTAACCTTTTATAATTCAGTAATCAATTCTTATTAAACTTCACATGCTTTTAACAATGCTCACGAAAACAAGCCTGTAGTAATATTTATTAATTTCTCTAACATTTCCTAATGTTTTAAACATGGTCTTATCTTTCTGTAAAATAATTAAATTATTTTTATTTTCGTTATTATAAAGCGACTTGAGATAACTCAGAAGAGTAATTAAAATTAAATGTCTTTAATAAATTCAAAACAGTATCCAAATTTTAAAAAGTGATAGCTTAAATTCTAATAAAGTTTATTAAATACACATTTTTATTGGAAAAAATCCTTTGATATTTTGCTTTGGTCTGATTTTAGTTCGAAATGCATGCATAAACTTTATATGCCACTTGTTAAATATAAAAATAGAATTATAAAATCAATCTTAAGTTTTTAATTTTTACTGAGTATTTTAACCCTCAATTTAATAAAAAAGGCACTTATTTGGAGAGAGTAATTAAACTGGAAATGGCAGTAAAACATTCTAGCAAAAATTATTTTGCAGAAAATTTTCGTTCTGTGGACCACATTCCTCCTCCTTTTTTTTCCTTTTTTGAGAGGGAGGGGAACTAAAAGAATTTTAACTTATTTTATGAAGTACTTGTGCATTGTTTGCATAGAAAGCATGAAATTGGTGGTAGCACTTTAAAATTTTATTTGAATTGGAGTTGCTATTATTTCATTTGCTATCTAGATACTTGAAGAAGTATGATAAAGCAGAACGTGAACAAGTAATCAGTATGTATACATTACTTGTCTTCCAGTCATGAGATATACATCCAACTAAATTTTAAGTTATACCCTTCAGAAGCTTTTAAATTATATTTGTGTTCTATGGAAAAGAAATTATGAATTCACAAAAGTTGATTTTGTACTACAGCATGTTAGAAATAACATACCACCAATACTAGCAGAATTAATTACATGTGTATTAATTCAAATTAAGATATACCACTCCTAAAACGCACAACTTTTACTTGTTTCTTTTAATGCCGTATTTCCTAGCATATTCTCCCCCCTAACATTTTAGCCACAGATTCTAAAATTTTAAAAAATATTCGCGTAAATTTCCCCTTATTTAGTGACTTTAGGGAACAAGTTCCCCTGTTAAAACTTATTCATCACCGTAGTGATAGTTTTCGTTTTACTAACAAACACAGGATTTCACAAACTGCCTGCGAATGTCAAGTCGAATCTTTTTCTTTTAACTTTATGCCAGTTTAATACAAGAACTAACCTATCACAACAAAGCAAACACGAACTGACATTCAGTGTACGATTTCACTGAGTCATCTGCACATTCACCTTCTCTAATTATTTATGGATGATTTGAGGCCACTTAGACAGCAGCAGAGACAACACTTAGAAAGGGCAAGTTTCAAGTGATAGGGAGGTAGAAATGAAGATCTCCTATTAGATATTATAATGCTAATATTATTAAGTATTCTTATTGGAATGTAGGTTTCTTTTGAAGAATTAATATTGTGACAGTTACCTGTAGTTTATCCAAGACTGCTTTTTATTTGTTGCGTTAGATATTGTAATGCTAATATTATTAAGTATTCTTATTGGAATGCAGGTTTCTTTTGAAGAATTAATATTGTGACAGTTACCTGTAGTTTATCCAAGACTGCTTTTTATTTGTTGTGTTCTTACTGTAACCGTATCTTTCGCAAATTAAATTATTCGTATAATTTCTCCCTCTGGATTTTCGGACGATAAAACTTGGGGAAAAAAAAAGAAAGAAAGGGCAAAAAATGCGGTATTCTTGAAATGCAATTTCTTATTTTCTGGGATACTGATTGCTTTGCATGCCTAATAATGTGTATAGTTCTTCGTCTGTTTTTCAGTCTTTCTGATTCTTTTTTTTATTGCATCCGCCAACTATTCCGCATCTTTATCGATTGTTTTAATAGTTGTCTGTCTAGCCTTTTAGCTGCATACAGGTTTAAAACAATCCAACCACACAATTTTGATCTTCATTCTTTTTTTAAAACCCTTCTCTATCTATTTCAATATATGATCTATTTTTCATTTTATAATATATATTTGCGTACATGTGTCTAGATTCATTTTTCTTTCAGATTTATTGCCATTACATATTTGATGACTGGTTCGCGTAAATATTTCCTATTTTACTGAATTTGTTTATTACCCATATATTTACACGTTATTATTTGTTCACTCATCATTCACCTTTACTTTTCGAATACTCCAAGTACACCATTTGTCTAATACTCCAATTTCTTAACGTAGACGAAGGGGAAAAAAGTTATTTTGTTTACATTTCTAGTTCTCATTCACAGTTCAAATTATACTATATTAAAAATGAACATTTCTTTCAAAGATATATACAGTTTGAGTTGAAAAGGAATAGAATCCTGGTGTAATGCCTTTATATCCAGATGGCATAACAGTTTTAAATCTTTGTGTATCAAATGCAACTCATCAAGAAGATTTCAATATTTTTTCTTAAAATAATAAACAATTAACATCATCAAGAGCCACTAAACTAGCTTACAGAAACTAGATTTTACTTTAAGTACTTTTACAAGATGAAACAATAGTGGGCAGTTCTATCACGAATCCCACCCCGGAGGCTGGTGATTTGTCCAATGAGCTCTAGAACCACAAGTGCCATGGTTCCAAAAAATCGATGAAGTCGAACTGCTCAGCCAATCCCTCGGGAAGGCACGTATAACACGCTATCACCCAGCATCCTATTTCAATTTCCATTCATTGCGCCCACTAGTGCTAAAACGTACTGAATAATTTTTTGTGTTTCATTTCCTACCTCGATAGGGATATCCCCTGAGAGAGAAACTGAAGAATAATATCCTACAGCGGTTGGAAAGCGGTTCATTTGCTTTAAATGTCATATTTTCGAATTGAAACTTAAAAAAAAAATATCACCGTTTTGTAATTGCTTAGAAGTCAATCTGTCGTAAATTCAATATACTCTTGTCACAAACATACTCCTCGCGGCAAGATATTTGATAACAAATGTTGTTATAGACAAAGGAACAAGTTACATGCAATATGTTACTTCTATAGAAGTGAAATGCAATTTTATTTCGGTTGGTTCGTTTCACTGTTCGGAGAACCAAATTTAGTTCTTAGTAACACACGTATTTGTTTCATAAACTACTGCTACAGAAAATCTTCCTATGATTTACTGTTAACAATGTCAGAATGAAAGACATGGTATCAAATGTTACGTTTAGATTACGTTATGATTCGTAATACTGGAATATATATTTAAAACACCACTCTTTGTTTTTTGTTTTTGTTTTACTTTTTTGTTTTATGTAACAATGGGAAAATAGTCCGTGAATTTGCAAATATGCACCTATATGCATTATAGCTTAGAGTAAGTAGGAAACAGAAATTTACATGAAAATTAGGAAATGGAGGGAAAAAAGAAAGAAAATCTGTTAGCTTACCAATCTGCTGTTGGACTCAATTCTAGTAATACAACTTTTTTTGCCTTTTTAACTTTATCATGGCTTTCTTTGCACTTACGTCGCATCAAATTCAACAACAAAATCCCAAATTTTTTTAAAGTAGGATGTCTCTTTAAAATTCCCGATACTGTGTAAGTGTTGCCACAATTTTTTTTAACCCTGAAGAGTTATAAGTTTCGAAAATCACTTTTGCTTTGAATCACTTTTGTTGTTTGTTTCACTTTTCAAATAATAAGCAGTCGCTGGCGCGACCGGCCACTTGAAATAATTACTACAAAAAAGAAGTAAATGAGTAATGCTTTTAATAAATCCAGCTAGTATTATTTCATGGGTCTAGCTAGTAATTAATAACAGAGATAAAGAACTGCGTTTGTTGCTTTTAAATCCCATAGTTTGTTAATCAGTAACATACAGATTAAATTCGAGAGATAAATTAAATAGCTTACGCTTCATCAAATCGCAACATAGTGGCACGTAGAAGAAAAATATTTTATATTGGGCAGTGGCAATATATTGTTTTTAAACAGTTGAGTTAAAATAACAGCAAATTCCTTTTGTATTCCAATTTGCAAGGAATTAAGTTCTTAAAAAATAATTTTTCTGTTTTTGAAGTAACACTTTTATTAGCTCAAATGAAAGAGAAACATGCAAATGTAAAATTTAAAACTAGTCCAAAAACAACTTTACTTTAGATATACTCTTTAGAGAAAGATTAGACAAATGAAACACATGACATATGTCTGGTTGCCCTAAATATCGGCAAAATCTTCCAAAGTCTGGGCCAAAATAAGTTTTTTTTTCGTAATTTTAAAGGTTTATCAGCTATTGAGTGCTTTTTGCTAAAAGTTACATATTTAGCTTTTGCGATTTTAGAGCAATATTCTCATTTCCTTGAACATTTATTTTCTCTTCGAATTAAAACTAAGAAAACAAGAAAGTGTTTAAACACGTGTTTTGATTTAAAACGTAAAGAACCTAAATTAGTAAGTATACTTTAATGCGATAGTCTTAGTAACTTTCAGAAATTCCGGTTAGAAGTAATTACATTCAAATTTTAGCCTAATAAGAGAATAGCTCTGAAATCTCTGAAATTAGAATATCTCTTCTCTTTAATTTTTCGAATTAAATTTCTAAGTAATACTAAATTGGATTTAAACCATTTACGTAATATAAGATACTTTTAACAAACTTCTTAATTTATGTCCAAAGAAAAAAATTAAGTGTTCTTTTTGCTTTGGAACAGAAGTATGAACATAAACTTCAGCATTTAATGCAGACACTAAAATAGATTTACAATCTAATCGAAAAATTTAGAAGTATTAAACTTTCTAAGTTTCTGTTTAAAAGAAAAGAAAAATGTCACAGATTTTTGGACATGATTACTAATTAAATGAAAAAAATAAGGCACCAAATCTAATAAAAATAATTACGAAGTTTCGATGAAAATGTGCTTATTTTTGCTGTGGTGACTAAGTTGTAAGGCTAAATAAAGAAATCATTTTTTAACCTCGCAGTTGAAACCACACACACATATATGCACGAAAAAAAAAAGAACTGGCAAGTTAAAAGCGCACCAGGGAATGGTCAACCGGAAAAAGAAACTACACACACCTAAATAAACTAAAAAAGACTATATGATATAAAAGAGGAGAGTACAACATACATAAACACATATAAAGAAATGAATCCAGAAATGGCGTTTCTGACAGCCTTGCAATAGGTCGATGGCATGTGTAGAATAACATGGAAGAGATGGTCTACATTGTTCATCTTGCACGCGACATCCGGAATGGCGATTGGCTAAGGACTCCGTGAAGTCATAGATCAAGCCGCGAAAATGAAAGATAGAGAAATAGAGTGAGCGGGGCGTCGCAAAGTCCCCATGGTGTCAAGGCAACGCTTTGTACTCCTTCGTGTACATAATGGCAGGCCAGAACTCGCAATTGTACTCTTGAGACCACGGGTCCGCTGTGCTTAAAACTCATCACAGAATCTCCAAGGGACTCTTTTCCCACCGCCAAGGTGAACATGAGATGTTGGTATTAACGCGAGCAGTGGTTAGAAAGGTCTGCTGGCTAGGGATTCTAAAGATACGATCACCATCATCTCTCTAAAGAGGATTCTCACTTTAATGCTCTTTAAAAATAATGACACTATTTCTTTAAAGGCAGATGCGAAAGCAGCTCCGACTTTTGCTGATAGATGAAGACTTAATGATGCGCTTTTTACCAGGTGCTAAGGTTAATTTCTAACGCATATTTAAGATAAATTTATTTGCCTTTTTGGAATTTTTTTTCTTCAAACTATAACAATAAAAAGTTATTTCTAGTTTAATAACGAGTTAGGTTTGTTATGTTTTTGTATCACTTGGCAATTTTTAAGCAAAACGTAAATATTATACATAATATTTACGTTTTTCAATTAATTCATTAAAATACCGGATCAGATCCTTATTTTGCAATACGTACTAATGATACAAGTCTAAATTTGGCAGATGAAAACATGAAAAGATGTAAAATTCTTTCTTACAGGCAGTTATATGAGAACGCAAAATTTAATAATAAATTCTTTTAATATACGCATTACAATCTAATTGTTCTCAAGTAAACATGAAAGTATTCTTCTGTTTTTACATCAATGACATTTTTCATGGCATAATTCCTATGCATTTAAAAAATTAATGAATTAATACAGCAATATGCATTTGATTTTACGTGTATAAGTACATAATTTCAAGCCGAAATTAAATAATGATAAATGTGCAGTTCTTGCAGCTACCAAATCCCAGTATATTTCGAATTTTATATAAAAAAGCACTTTCTTTACTTCTGTTAATGATTTTAAGTAAAATCTATATATTTGGGGCAAAAATTTATGATTTATTAAAATTAGTTTTTTAATGTGTTTTGAAATTGCATTTCCAAACGCATTTTAGAAGACTAGGAAGTGTATTTGAAATATTAAACAGATTTTTACTTCTTACTAAAGAGGAAAGTCGTTACATTTTGAATAGAATGTAATACTAATCATCATAATTTGCAACCCCGATTTTTATTGTCCATAACGAGGTCAGAAACACAGATTTCTAAAATGCTAATACACAGATCAACAACCATTCGCCAACTTCTCACATTTTACCATTCTTTGCTATTCTTTCTACGTATCAACATCGTTCTCAATGAATTTTGACATGATATTTTATATAAGGGTATTGTGAAGAGTGTAAAAGGAGCATAAATTCCTTTTGAGCTGCAGCAGTAGCAGAATAATAGTCAAAATAATTTGAGTATTCTGACAATAATTTGAATATAAAAATTTATCCACTCCCCCACAAAAAATTCCTTTTTACTTTGCCAGATCACGAATTATTAAAAGAAAAGTTTATAAGCTATTTCTCGCACCTTCTTAACATGCCTTCGTGGTGTATTGGTTAGCACGCTCGGCGCGGATTCAAGAGGTCTGTGGATAGAGTCCCGGCGAGGGCATTGCTCATTTTTTTTATCTCTCCTGGTTCAAAAAATACCTAATGTCTCTGCAAATTAATCTCTTTTTTAACTTGAAATATACATTTTTCAATTTCAGTAAACTAACAGATGATTTCTGGAGCTGATATTCATTGACATATATATTTGACGATCATCAGTACGTGCCTGATTTTAAAAAAAAACCCATTAAGTGCCTATTTTACTTTGTGTTTTACAAAATTAAATAGTTGTAGGAATTGAAACCATCTTATTTTATGTGCCATTTGGGTTTCAGTTTTTAAACAACTCGCAACCCGAAGCTCTTTATAAACAAATTAAAGCCAAAAAAAAGTTTGCAAAATAATTCTAATGAATAAAAAGGAACGAACTTAAAAATTTACTTTTGTATAAATATGTGGTTATGTAAGTGGTAGATAAGAGTAGCAGAGAGTGACAATTTATATCTTATTAAGAATTATCAGATATGATCTTTTACAGCGAATTTATCCTAAATCTTGGAATTATGTTGATTATCTAATCAAAGGCTACATGGACATACCCTTTGCATACTACATAAACACGTAATGTCGTCCAAATAATGCTAAGTATTACATAGTCTCGTAAAAAATATATACATATATATGTAATGAAAACAAAATTTAAAAGTACTGATATAGGAACACTGAGATGTAGAAACGCAGAAATACTGATGGTGTCGCACGCAGATAGCATAGAACGTAGATCCGAATTGAAAAGGAAATATTCTGATTGCGTAGAATGCTAAAATGTTGAATCCGTAATGACTATGGCAACCGAGTAAGATTAAAATATTCATTTTTTATTTCAATTGACATTTGAGGGCGCAGTTCACTTGGCATTCTAATCGTGCCTATTTCTAGAATATTTACATTTTCGATAGTGTTCCGATAAAAAGAGAGTAGAATGAAAAAGCGTCCAAGCGGCACGGAGGTAGAAGCCAAAGTGAGCAATTAATCCATTATGGAAGCTCACCAAGAAAAAGTCTTGTTTTAGGTCTCAAAATTTTGAGCTCAAGTTCTGAGTTAGCTAAGTCATCGATGTTGCGCAAGGAAACATAGATTAATTTAGAAATGGCGAGGTCCAGAAGCGTTATTACTACATTTAGAATACAAGCAGGAAATACCCAAATTAAAAATGAGGAATTAAAAGGCTATTACTAAATTAAATTATAAAGCTGATTTACATACATTTTATCTTATATATGTATTTACGCACTGAAAAGTCTGTCTTTGAAAATAACTATTATTAAGTCCAAAAGTAAAGCTAAGTCATGAAACAGACTATTAACTGTAGGTCTACTGCAAAGATACTATCACTAATTTACATGAGTGCACAGTCCGAAGCTAAACGTATATAGCTGAAATTTTCTGTAAATTACAACAATGCCAATTAAAAAAAAGCCTCCAAAACTATATTCATTTCGATGAACATATGATGGAGATAGGTTTAGTTTTGTAGAAACTTGGTATATGATGTTGCAATACTGATTGGATGTTTTATGTAGAATTCAGTGATTGGTCGAGGAAATTTATAAACTAGATTATCCCCTCTAACTTTACAAGTACTGTTTCCACTTGAAAATAAGCCGTGCATGTGAAAGTATGTAGGAAACGCGGGATTGTACCGTACTGCCAGTAAATTTGGAGACTGACATTAAGATTATACTCTACAGGTAGGTATTATATCATATAAACTTCTACTTATTTTGAACTATACGGTCTTCTTACTAAAATTTAAGTTCCATTTTATGCGGCGCGTATGAAATATGACAAGGTAATCATGGAATGTTAAATTAATAACGATCACTGTCAATGTAATTTAGAGCAGCCTATTTTGCTAATTAATCAAGCAATTGAGGTTTTCTTTACCTTCGTTGAGAATTTTATTTTAATCTATGAAGGCGGGATGAGAGGATCTTAGTAATTTTTAATGTAATTTACAATTAAAGAGGGATGATTATGATTTTTAATTCATAGTGTTACTAATAAGCAGTCAGATTTTGTGTGAATTGTATCTCCGTTTAGCGACAAAATTAAATGTATTTTTAAGACAAGTGGCTCTGCTTGAAAGACGCTACTAATAAAATTTAAGGCTCTTCAGATAAAGTTATTCATAATTTATGCACGTGGCTTTGAAAAGCTGTAACTTCACGAAAAAGAAAGAGAGGGTAAATGCAAAAGAAGAAAACGGCTCACAAAGATACGGAATCAAGCTCGCAACTGTCTCTAGAGAAGAAGGAGCTAACGTACTTCTAGATCCGACTGTCCGACCATATTCCCTATGTCAATCAGTCCCTATAATTTTGATTCCCTCTGGAGATGCTTGAAAGATTAGATATAACTGATAAATTATCTTCCAGTGAACAATTAAAGAAAAATCTTAAAAAGGGGGAATAAAAATAGAAATTCATCGCTTTAACCGCTTTTAACGAGATAACGAATCTAAATAACCTCGACGTTGCCTTAGGAAGTGTTAGCTACCTTTTCGAGCAGTATATGCTCTGATGCTGCGAGGTTCATTACATTTTCTGGCATTAACTCCATATATATATATATATATATATACATATGCATGTCTGCTGCCGTATTGTCATAGTGGAAGAAGAGCCATCTGCCATAGCCTTGGACCCGGGTTCGAATACCGGAAAAGACGTGCATTCTATAACCATGAGCTATAAGTGCACTGTGTCTTTTCGGCATGTTGGCACTTAAAATATTGTTAAGCCGAAAATGTGTTGGAAAGATTGGCTAAAGAGGAAGAGAGGTGGGAGACCGTCGGATAGTACTCGGAGGGATTCTCCTTCAAAACTGGGACGAAGCAGGACAAATTTGTATTGTCAACTATAATGTGCCTGAGGCCTAACCCAATGACAGGCGCAATCATTGTGCATGATCACAATAAAATTGATCGCAATAAAATTCATGAATTTTATTTGCTATTACTGTCGGCAAGTGAAGTAAGTCAGAACATTAATGATTATTTTTTTCCAAATAGCTGGACACCTTTTGCAGTGTTAGACTTGATATTCAGCCGATGGGCGAAATTCACGATGTTATATGTATTCTATAAACTCATTTAAATTACTTCAGTCTTATAGATGCATTTATAATAAACGAAAATGCCAAGCACATAATTTTTGTCAATTTAGACATATGGCTGTTAATCGCTGCAGAGTAGCAGGGAACTAACTGAAAGTTGTCTTTATAAAACTCTTTCGATTAGAAGCTGGTTCATATTAATGAAAGAATTTATTTTATTTCACACCGAAAAAACTCATATGGACAATTTGTTCTCCACTTTAGACTCAAGCTCATGACAAACTGCCAGTTCGAGTTATTGAATCGGCAGTGAGTTTCCCTATTAAGACAGAGACTCACTGATACTAATTATAAGACAACAATTTATACTAAAAATTATTACGTATTTATTGTTTGGATACATTTCGCTTACATTATGCCTTTAAATTGAAGTATTGCTTTAGTTCGCTTTGCATGATAATTATTTGCGGTGAAGTTTCAAAACTTTTAACATTTCGTTAGAAGTGAACTGCCGCAATTTGGAGTTTTTAAAGACCTGAATGTAATGACTTTCATTTATTTTTATCAATATAAGTAATTACTAATAAGGAAATCATAACTATACGCAAAAGTGTAAACAATATTTGTATACTTTGGAATTCGCTCTCTTACAAAAGGCGTTTCGCAGACTGTAATTGTCATATATTTGATGTTTTAAGTGGATCCTATAAAGGGATTCATAAAATCAAGGAATATTATATACTAATGATAAGCTATAAAACTCAGTATTATTTCTCTGTCTTTAATTGACGGCATATTCGACTGTTGTGAACATAATTTGCTGCTATTTAAGAGTTTTTCGAACGCGGAATGTAATGCACAATCGGCGTCATTGTCAGTTTCAAATTTATGCACGTTTTAGGTTGTTACACTTGATCTTTCAAGTTCAGAAGCTGAAGTGCAGTTTTTAGTGTTTGTTATAGGTTAAGTTAGTATACCAGAACATGAAAAGTAAGTAATAAAGGGTCAAAGTAAAAATAATGAAGAAAATAAATGTGATAAGACATTTCAGATTATTGACAACAAAGAAATAAAACAAGTATGTTGTTTTGAATAGAATAAATACTGAGAAGAAGAGAAAGTTATTAAAGAAGGAGAGCCGGAAAGCCATCTTCTGATCGACAGCAGCTGCTTTAGAATGCTTTTGTCAACTTCCGATGCGATGATCTCTCCTGAAATCTCCGAAAGCACAACTACCACTCCACAATTTTTCTCGTTATCTCCCGAGATTTCTCAGAGAAAGCCCAAAGTGACATTCTTCCCCACTTTTATAAAAAGTGCACGGACTTTCTTCAGATGACAAGTTATTCAATTTTACTTTTTTCGGCAATTATATGCTCCGCGCTCCTGTGTGACGTCAGGCTTTACTTCGCACAATAGACAGTAAAACAACAGAAAATGTAGATGCATTTGAAAGTGGAATTTATTCCTAATAATTTGTTCATTTCTAAATTCTTTAAACCGTTTCATACACACAGTCACTCAATAAATTCCATTTTTGCTGTACTCTTATTTTTAGAAGGATTAAAATGGGGGAGAGTAGCAATCAATTAATATTCATCTCCATTTCATCTGACGCTGACGTTCTTTTTTTTTCCAAATATTACTGAATTCAAACGATAATTGAATAAATTTAAACTCTTTTTTTTATTAATTTAATAATCCGAAAGTATGTACTATGCATCATGTTTATCGTTAAAAATTGTGGCCAGAAGAATAGAATTTGCACTTAATTAATATAAATATAATCAATCTAATTAAGATCTGCTTAAGCTTAGATGAAACTACATTTGTAGTTGTATTTTTTACCTTTTCTTTTTCTGCATTGTTGTCTTGATATTATGCTTGTTGGTTTTAAAGCTAATCTTCTGTTTTAATTTTACTTAATTTACCATTTTTTGTTTCCTTGTACTAAGTAAAGGAATTACTGTAATCAAAAAAATTTCGGGTATCATATGTCAACGAAAATATCAATTTTGATCGCTCTAGAATCCATTTGAACTATTTTTTTTGCGTGACATCTGTACTCACGGACAGAATAAAGAGCTCTTTTTTTCAAAACGGACTGTTAAAGGAATTTACAATGAATTCAGAAGGTATTTTTCTTTCGTGACGTCTGCACGTAAGTACGTATGTATGTGTCTCTTAAAATTAAAAAATGATTAGCCTAAGAACGTACATTTTGTATATAAGACTGCTATAACATCTAGTTGTGCACCTCCCTTGATGCAATTGGCAGCACCAAACCTATATATATATATATATGTTTGGGTTAGAAGGTGGGTCTAT
>KK117621.1:1472439-1499798 GCA_000611955.2 Stegodyphus mimosarum | reverse complement strand
TTCAGTTAATTGACTTTGTTTAAAGCTTCAAAACACTTTTCCCTTGACAAGTTCTGTTTGGAGCTTTAAATAAAAAAGGATTAACTTTGGTTTTCACTGTTTTTGTTTTTTCAACCTTTACTTTTTCTGTTCCAAATGTATATTATAAAATTTGCAAATTAAAAAAAATGAAAATAGGTAGAAGATCATGGTTCTTACAATCCTTAAATAATTCTCTCATATATTTCATTTCCCATATTAGATGATAAATACATATATATATACATAATAATTCATGGTTTTAATTTAATTTCTGCTCCTTGGAGATGATATATACAAAGTGTTCTAACTATAAATTATTGCTTTATATATCTATACATGTATACATTTATATATTTAATGCATCCAGAAGGATTGATTAGGATTGGTAGAAGTAACCTTAGGATATTTTACTTGGTAGCAGCAACAGGTGCCAATGTCTCCAAAGTGGAGAGATTCCTCAAAAGGAATTGACAATTACATTTCCCACTGAGAGACGCCAAAAAATAAAATCTTTCACAGGCCACTTGAAAGCTAATTAATTACTGCGTTGAATATTGGATATTGGTTACTATTTTGTGCCAAAAAAAACAAATAAAAATAAAGCGCGTCATGTACAAATTACATTTTCGCTGTATTTTTAGTTTCTGGGAGATCATAACAAAAACGGTTTAGTCGTTATAACAAAAGGGATAATTTATTTTTAATTGTTTTTGCTATTTAGAGCAAGTAAGAAAGTAAAAAAGCACATTTTCTGACGATTGATCATTAACGTTTTATTTGTTTATTTATTTAATCGTATACTAAAAATAGACGACGACTTTCTACCGAAAGGGAGGTGATATGCCTTCGTGGAGTATTTTCGGGGGGGGGGATTCGATTCTAGGTCGAAGTACCAATGGTGTTAATCACTAGATTAATGGTCAATTAGAGCTCTAATGAGTTGTTTTAGAATAATTAAGGAGCAGCTTGCTTCAAGTTTCACTTTCGAATGCGGCTGGATACATTTCAGTCTCTGATAATTAGGAAAGCACAAAAATTGGTTTTCTCAATATATTTTGGAATCTTGTACTTGTTAAATGAAATTAATTCTAGTTTGTCTTGCATTTACTTATTCTTTTTCCAAAAGAGTTGATCCCTATGAGAGAGATCTCGTTTTCTTCTTCAATGACATTTTGCTTGTAAATTTCTACAGTGAATTAACTTGAGTCATACACATTGATCAGTTTAGATATAATTCTCTTAGGTTTCGTCTTTATAAATTTGAAGCTATATTTAATAATACAGGAATAATGTATTCTGTAGTTTAGTCAAGCAAGGTAGTTTTGGAGATTGCCTACCTCCTCCGAAAAAGTATTGAATATGAAAGCTTATGAATACCATTTTAATTCTTCTTCAAATTTCACGCATCTTCTGCCTATATTTTTGAAGACTAAGCACGCACAACTTGCTGAACTTATCTTCCCCCATTTAGTGTTATGTTCAGTATAGATTATAAGGCAAACAAGGTAATAGTCCTTTTAGTGTACTGCCTTAGCTTTCATTTGCTTATTTCATTGGCTCATCATTTCATTTATTATTTAATTTATCATTTCATTTAGCTTTGTTAATTAGTTATGAAGAAAGTATACCAAATTTATGTGCCACAGAATGTTTTCCTTCATGGTAATCTTTTCTGTAGATATTAATGCTGCACATATAGAGAAAACCTTAAAACGCCTTGCAGCCAATATTTTCATTCCCCACGATCTAAACGCGGGATAAACTGCCAGATTTCTGTAGTCTTTTTCACTCGTTTACTGGTTCTATAACTACACTTTCAATTATATAGTGACTATCTATATATTCTTCCAAAAGATACTAAACACTTTTTAACATAGGATAGCGAAATTTTGGTGACGTCAAAGGCCCGTGCGCATGCGCGACCGCGTGTGGGTGACAAGATAGTCTGGTAGAGAGTTAGTGTGTTTGCTGTATTTCATTTTATTTCGCCAAGTGGCCTACAGATTTTCCTATTATTATGATGGGAGATTTCACTGTAGACGTAAAACGAAATGAAAAGGCATTTGATTTTATGAAACATCATTTTAATTGCAATATGGTGCTAAGTAACTATCCAAGTACATTTGACAATTTATTTTTAAATTTAACATTTACTAGAAATATAACTGCAAACATCTTAAATTACGCTTCCTATTGCTCATATTATCGACCATTTTTATATGGGGTCACTTTGAATGAATAAATATAATAAATAATAAATAAAATAAAATAAAATATATGTGTGTGTAAAATTTTTTGTTTGTTTTATATGTTCTGTAACATCCTCATTAGTTAGTACGCTGTTGCAGCCCTCACCAGTTACAGCCGTTGGTGTTTAATGCGTTAATAATCCGATGCATTAAATACCAGTGGCTCTTTAAACTAAAAAAGAGAGCTTACCGTCATTTGTTTAATTACGAATGGTTCATAAGGCATGATATTTGAAATTATTTTTGAAGGACACATAAATTGGGCGCTTGGCCTAATACTTTATCCTGAAAATATATTTCTTATCAAAATATCCCTTTTAAATTTAAATTATGTTTTTTAAACTTAAATATTTTCATATTAATGAGAGTTTTTTTGGGGGGGGATACCAAACGAATGAAATTAGAATGCAATATATATATCAGTACGAGATTTTATTGTTATATAAAGTTAACTGCTATTGCGGATGCGGGTAGTTTAGTTTTTGTTTAAGGGAAACAATGGTATTCAATTAAATTTTCTTTCTAAAGATATGTTTAGCCTTTTGTTTATTCTTCAAGTACCTGATTAATATTTAATTATTACAAAAAGTTAGGCTGACACCTGTTGCACGAAAAACTGTTCTTAGAAATAATTATGTTCAAACAATGAAATTGATTTTATGAATTAATGAACTTAGAATGTAAAAACATCTTGGTTATTAGCCAACTACACTCTGAGTCATAAAGGTTTTACTATTCTTTACTTTTATCCCTATTTTGTCGAATACAGTAAAACAAGCGCATTGCTTTGCAATTGCAGAAATGATGATTTATATAATGTCTGTGTTTAGCCTTTGAAGAAATCATAAACAAAGTCTTTGAACTTTATAAAGGAAAAACAAATGCTGTTTTATACCGAATTGGGAGGCAAGTTACTGGAAATAACTGAGAATTTTAGTACATACTTTAGCAGAAATAACTAACCTATAAAAAAGGGACAATAAAAATGCTGAAACGAAGAAAGAATATAATCCAGCCTTCTTCTTCTTTTTTTTTCTGTTATTAAGTCACACATTTCGACATAATGCTTCTGTCAATGCGTTTCTTCCGCCTTCCTACCCGCTCAACTTCGGGTGATATAAGGATGCGAAACATTGACGAAATCAACTAAACGCAAACTCATTCCACTCACCTTCAGTGATATCCCCCTCCGCTCGCATACTGACTTCAATTTTGCTCATCCTCTTTTTTACATTCTTTCTCCTTCCTCCTCTGTCTCACATTAAATCTCTCCCATCTTTTTTTCAGCAGTCCAAGGACTTCCTAAAGTCTTGGGACAATTGCCTTTACAGCCGTAAGGAATGGGGAGGGGTGGGTATCGGAATGCGTTGTCATTTGGTATTTTTCTAGGATTAGGCCTCAACTCGGGCCATTTCAGAACATCCTTCCCGTGTTGATGGCCTTGCAGACTCAGATTTAGAAGTGTTTTTGTGTTTTTTTATACTACAGCTCATAGGCTTTTACACATTTCAGCAGTTTTCAAACATTTCATTAAATTCTTCTATCTAAAATTTTATGCATTGCTTTATGTCAGTAATACCCCCGGAATGCAAATAGATATGAATATATTTATTTACTAATCATTAAAAGGGAGTTTTATTTAATTCTTAGAGTTTCTGATAATGTATTAACTCCTTAAATAAAGTTAAGAGATTCCATAAACCAACTGTTGTTGAATAGTTTTCTAATGAAATAAAATTTATTTCCATGAATTTAATTAATATTCTTAAGAAAATTTCAAACTAATTGCATGCAGTTAAATCTCATTCACATTGTGATAAGATGTTTCTTGGACATCAGCTCATGAGTTTGATTCCAAGACAGGATATTTTATTAATGGCTAAGGAACGAAATAAATTGACTTAAAAAAAATGTGAATGTGAAGAGCTTTCTAAGGAAACTGAGCTATTTGCAGTTAAGTGAGCAATGCTGGTTGTCCTCTACTGCACTAATCGAATTTTAGATGATCTTAGCTGTATTCATCTAAATTTTGCTAGTCAGCTATTTCTGAACATGATTCTAAGATAAATTAAATTTTATGTTGATTTGTAGAGACATTAGGTTATTTCAAAGCAGAAGAAGTGAAAAAGCAACGTGATGAGCTATGCCCTCGCCGGGACTCGAACCACGAACCTCTCGAATACGCGTCGAGCGTGCTGACCACTATACCACGAAGGCATGCGAAAAAGGCGGCAGAAATACCTTACATATTCCTCCTTTTAAAGGGCAACTGGGGATTAGGGGACCCAATCGCCAAATCTCGGTGGTGGAGAATCATCATCCACCATGAGTTTCTAGTTCGGGCGCCATTGTAGAGACATTAGGTTACTTAGAAGCAGGCGATGTGAAAAATTGAGCAATACCCTCGCCGCGACTCGAACCAAGTACCTCTCGAATACGCGTCGAGAGTGCTGACTACTACACCAGAAGGCATGCGAAGAAATACCTTATAGATTAACAATAGAGTTTTACTTATTTTCTTAACGAATTATCTCTTCTTTAATCTTTGAATCTTTGAATTATCTCTTCGGTAGAAATTTTAAATATAAGTTCGGGTAACGTAAATTCTGTTGTGTATAAATTCTACTGATGTTAAAAATAATAATAAGTAGACCGAAATCTAGCTTTCCGTTATAAGATTTGTTACACAATTGATTTTTCTACTTCTAGAACCAAAAGTTGCTGACTGGGTTAGACTACTAAACACTTGTAATTTGACTCATGATCTGTTCCTGACACATTAACGGACATGTCGTGAGTGCTTTTAATAAACTCCAAGGTCAGATTCCTTGAGGAAGTGCTTCACGAAAGTGCTGCAAGGGCTTTTTTTCCTTTTCTTAATGTGTTATCGACAAATGTACTTTAAGTTCCTCTTATTAATAAATTAAATGCCCAATAAGAAAGTCAAAGAAATTTTATCCATTAGTTATGCTCAGAGATTTAGTAAGCAAACGTGTGTCCGGAAGGCTTGAAATTATAAAAACTGAAAAAGTTAACAAAATTAACATCCACTTCTGGCGGACTTAACGGTCAGAAGTGATTCATATTATTTACAAGGTTTGAGATTAATTAAAGCCTAACAACTATTTTCCGCTATCCCCAACTACTAACTTAATTTCATTCAAAGACACTTACTAGCTCGTAGCAAAATGCTGAAGGTAAACAATGCAGACCCGCCTTTAGCATTATTATCTGGCAAACTAAAGTTGCCAACTCACTGTCTTAAATTTATATTCTGGCTCCTATTTATAACTCCTTTCATTTGCATTCTGTGGTGGAAAAGAAAAAACAGCAGAAGTGTAAGCAATAAAGCTATAACATAAAAAATAACATGTTAGTTAAAATAAATCTTACAGCCTCACATGTATCTAAATCACTGTGGAATATATTTGGGTGTATAAAAGTTGTAAACATGAATATGTTAAATAAGTTTGACCTAAAAATGGGAGACAGTGCCTTCAGCTCAGTTTATGTAATTATGTTAACTTTAATCAAGTTTGAAATATTTTACTAGCTACTAGAAACATAATAAATCATTTTTATATCGATTTAAAGCTCTTTGAGACAGAAAGATTACCCCTGAATACAACACTAAATAATGAGAATTAATTTTAGGAAAAGGAAATATAAAGTGGTTTGGAATGACATCACTGACATTATTTGATAATCTATAGCAAAACCATGGTAGGAAATAATTTTCAAAGCAGCCAAGCTACTTGAAAATCTAATGTTAAAAGAAAAAGAAATTTTTAATGTCTTCGGATATCACATCGAAAATTCAGCTATTCTCCCACAAAGTATAATCAATAAACCTTAACCGTAATCCCATAATGGCATGTGCCTGAATAGTATGATACGATATTTTCCAATGAACAACGCAATTTCTCTTGTATTTCTCCTCAACAGTTAAATTTCTGCTTTCATTTCTAAATTCTAGGTGACAAGAGGTGCAAAATTTAAATATTAGCTAAAAAAGTTTGATTTTATACCGAACAAGTAGAACGTTTGCATTTCAATGCAAAAGGTAATGCTAAAAAATATTTACTTAGTAAAACATTATATTATCACATTCTATCTCTTAATATCAGGTACAAAACCAATATCTCATAATATCCGCTTCTAACGAAGAAAGGTGCATTTCCCTGAGCATCTAATTCAATAAGGTGCAATGAAATTAGGAACTGTGAAATATTTTCCAGTTGTTAAGAAAATGTAGGCATATCTTAATATAAACATATGCCGATATATGATTCAATTTCTGTCAAACTAAGCCTCGCTTTCCTCATTTCAGCTCATCTGCACAGTCAAGGAACTTAGACAAACACGCGGGGAAAGCTTTTCCTTCTTCCAGGATCTGGCTTCGCTGCCTTACAACAGGGCAATCTAAGCGTGTTTATATTTGCACACAAGGTTCGACTCTTTCTTGGGGTTTCTTGACCGGGAGATTCTTATATGATATTGGTAAACTTATAGGTCTGTTGGATTTTTCCGATTCATCTTGTATTCCTGTTACTTTGTGCAGGAAACTGTAGAAAACAAGGATGCATACAAAAACGCGATGAAAAGGGTAGTTTATTATTATTAAATATTATTTTACGCTTTTATACTTCAAGTGTTTCATGACGATGGTCAGCAGTTCCTTTCTTTTTTTTTTCCTTCTTTTATGTGAAGCCTTGATGTTTTATAATTCTCAGTCAACCTATACAAATTATTGCGTTATACGGCAAGGGATTAAGCTAGAAACATAGCTGATATCTGTTTCTGAATATTATATGGAAATTACCAGTGAGAAAATGGCAAGCGAACATCTGAAAGCTTGTAAAAAATTATCTCCCACGCTTATTTTACTATACAGCTTGGTGATCAAGTCAAAAATTGAGCACCAGATGAAATTTATCATACATGTGTAAAACAATTTAAAATTAAACTGAGAGGAAGGAAGATGCTATCTATTTCCCATAAACCAATGATATGATAAAAGTAAATAACCCTTAAAAGATTTTTTTTTGTCTAGCCATTGTTAAATATTTGGAAAAAAATATCATACTATGTTGTCTCGAAGCGAGCCCAATATTCACAAACCCGGCTTACTTGAGCAACCCACCAGCGGTAGAGCGGTAAAAGCAGTTAAGCACTGGTAGTTCAGTGCGATTTGGTTTGGTTTATGTGATTACGGAAAAGCCTCAAGGACTATTTGCCTAAGGGGAGGAATGCTTTCATGGAGAACTTTCTAAGGAAAACTGGCTCGTACACACTTTACACATGGAGAAACCACCAAAAAGCCCATGCAGCCAGCCCGTTCGAGTGATTTGAGCTTCGAACCGAACTAACAGTGTTCAGCGACTTTACTGCTCGATCGCTGGTGGGCAATAGCTCTATTAGGAGTTTGAGTTGCTATAACAGGCTGCCTGCATGGGAGTTTTTGTGATTTTCCTCGTGTTGTAATGTGGATACGAGCTAGTTTCCCATAAAAGTGCTCCCCGGGGCATTCCTTCCTTTCCGTGTACTGACTGTTGGGCGGACCACGTAATAAAAAAATAAATAAAGACTTGCTTGAGTACTTTGGATTACAAATTTTGGGAATATATTTTTATGTATTTTGGTTACATAAAATTAGATTTTATTAAACGATTTAACTAAGCCATATTTCAGTAATATATTTTCAAGTATTTCAAATGTTTACTTTTTACATGTGTGTGTGTGTGTGTGGTTCTAAATATCAGAAAATTTATTGGAAAATGAAGAAAAATTATTCTCATGTAAAATTATCATCCTTTAAAAAAGAATTCAAAAAGTAACATGATTATTTTTGAAAATCATACATCTAATAAAAAATTAATAAAGTAAAATACTTCAATTTTTTTAAAAAAACCGTAACACATTTTTTACATTCGTACATGTACATTTCCCTAAATATCGAAAGCATGATTAGCATTTCAATAAGTATTGCCCCAAGATTATCAGCGATGTGCAAGGGTCAAGATTTCTCCGTGAGATTAAAAAATGGAGAGAACATATCAAGAGTACTGGAATATCATCCTGATGAAAGATCGATCTTTATTGCTTTTAGAGGAATATTTTAGCAAAAATGAAAGCTGCAGAAAAGTTAATAAATATTTATTCAGTGGGAAAATAATAAGTTGCAGAGCGTCTCAGTTCATTAATAGGTATGTGCATATTCTGCATTAGCTTACCTCCATAAGAAATTTACTTTACACCTTCGTGAAACTTCATATCATAACAGCAGATTGTGAAAATCAGTTAATTAATATAACTAAGTTCTTCAAGGTCCATATTAGTTAGAAAGCAGTAAATCCTTTTCAGTAATTTTGAAATGAGCGGAAAAGTTATAGCACATTAAAACGTGAATTTTGGTTAATTTGGCTTATTTTGAAAGGCTTTAATGGGGTCATATAAATCTTTCCTTTTTCTGTATTTATGTCTGAACAACTATTAAAAGTTATACATGCAGGATTTCGTAAACGTGGTCTTCAAATTGTTTGATATGAAAAGATGCTATTTGACATTACTTTTCATCAAATATTATGGAATACTAAATATCATTTATAGGATAGTAACATTTTAGTATATAGTTCACGTTAGTCTCTTACGTACCACATGTTAAAGCAAGCTTGAATTAAGAGATAACTTTCCTTCTTCTTGAACATCTCATAAATAGTAATAAATAATTGTAGAAAAACGTAATCTGAATCTATTGATGGCAAATCTTTACGTTAGTTTCCTCTTTTTTTTTATTTATCACGCTAATGAAAACAAAAGTTCCAGCATTCCTATACCAGCAGTAAATTAGAGCATTTTACTACTCATCATTAGTAAAATGCTGCATATGTGTAATATAATGCGGATCACATTACATATATAAAGTCCCTCCATTAAAACTTACTTTTGATACGCCTCATTTACTGTCGAGGAAGAGTGCTTGATAAAATCGTTAACGGTTAGTGAGCTGCAATGTACAAGGAAATAGTTAGATTCTCAAAGTAGTTTGTTCCCAGACTTTAGTTGATTACTCTTTCAGAAAATAAATCTTTTAGTCAGTTCATGGTAAAGCAATGAGTCATTTAGATTGGTCAAGACTGATGCAGCTCAGTTGCAAAGCGATCGAAAAAGTAGTGGGTTCAGGAGTGAAAGGCCAGTTCATCCATGCAGATGTAATGGCTCATCAGATATGGGCAGGTAAGGAAAGACCACGCCCGAACCGTAGGCGCGGTTCACGCACAAAAACACGGGCGGCGCTAATACTTCGCAATATCATTAACCACTAATTATTCGGTTCTCGTTCACTGAAAAAGAAACATGCGCTAATGCTCCGATCGAAAATTGGAAGCTACTACGAAGTGCCAAACGTAAAAAATAGCCGCCTTTATCTATGATACTTCGAATAAGGAACAGCCGGTCAATTTAATTTCATGACATGTTTGGAAGTGCCCCGAATTAATTCTGATGGGTAGGGTATGGAATAACTATCCAGTTTTGCGTTATTTTATTTTGACAAGCCTGCAGTTTCAACAGCAAGAAAGGGAAGTTGAGTCTCTTAGTAATAAAGTCTCAACTTATATTTTATCCCTCGTTTCTCTCGAGTAATATAATAGAAAATGTCCGTTCTGCTTTTCAGTAAATTAACCGAATAATTGAAATTCAATGCACTAAGCTTCAAGGAGTTAAGTTAGCTGAATTAAAAATGGTAAATGTAATTAATAAAATGGGATATTAGAATAAAATTAAATACATTTTAAACGCAAGGAGATTTCTGAAAAATGGATTTGATTATATTTTCATCGTTCTTTGTAGTAGTTTTTCTCGCTTCTCATGTTTCCTTGCTTCGTAATAAATGAAAACAGCAGAATTTTAAAGAGAAGCAATATGAATGTCGTACTTTTTGTTTAAATAAAATACCTTCTAAATGTCTCACTTTGTCGCGAAAGGGAAAAGAGTAAAACAAGTAATTGTAAGAGATGGAAAATTTCACATCAGTTAAAAGAACACTTTTCCATCTTCGATTGGATTGAATGATTTAGATTATGGCAAAGCAAGCAAGGGTTATCTGTCTAAAAGAAGGGGTGCTTTCATGGGAAACAGATCCTGGCTAGTATTCATGTTACATATGAGGAAATCCGCAAAAACCAGCCCGTTCGCCTGAGCCGGGATATATGAGCCAGGATCGAAAGGAAAGCACACTAAGCGTATCACCTATAAGAAAGGAAGCCTTTATGGAGAACTTTCTATGGGAAACTAACCCGTATTTAAGTTACGTATGAGAAAAAATGTAAAACCTTGAAACAGTTACCATGCTCCACCACTGTGAATAGAATCTAGCATGAATGATCAACGTTTTGAGGATTTTAGAACATCGGTTATTTATCAGACATTTATTTTTTGGAAAATGTAACAATATTGGAACTTTAAAATGAAGATTCGTTCTTCGTTATCTGTGATTTAAGCTGATTTGACATGTAGACCTTTTCGTGATTTACCTTTTCTATTTGTAGTGGAATATGTCGCGGCCAAGCGCACACCAATGAAAGACCACTTGCAATTTTAAAAAGCGTTCTTTAGTTGAGTTCTTCCCTGGAAACTCTTGGGTTTATCCTCCTTTTATCATTATCTTTAAAAAGGCTACATTAGCTTTAAAAAGGCTGTCATTAACTCATTAAGTGAATTATTAATAAATGGCAACTACAGTTTCGTCTAATATAAAAATGAGACTCAATTTATTGAACTTGAATGACCTTGATTTGATGTCGATTGGTCATGTGATCGATTGGCCTTTCACAAGATGAGAAGCGATTTTCCGGCAGTAAATGTATATCGTTAATAAATGCATCGAAACAAAACATTACGAATGTCTTTCGTATATTTATTTCTCTATTTATTCCCTAACTTGTTTTCTGTAAATGGAATTCTTAACATACAAACAGAATACTTATATGACTATGCAATACAGGTAAGCGTTGCTAGGCAAAAGTCCATTGGGGGGGGGTTATGTAGAATGATACGAAAAAAAATTCAGTACAATTTAGAGCTCATAAAATATTTTATTTCCGAGAGCGAACAAACTATGATAATAATCCAACTTAATGGTCTTTAAATAGACTTGTGATTGTTGAAAACTCGCATTAATGCCAAAATTCTTGTTGTATTATATTGTTTGAACAACAAATCAGAGGTTGGATTCTAGAGTTGATTCATTCATTCCCTAGTGTGTAGCTGCTAAGGACACGATCCTGAATTTCTCGCTAAGGTAGCCAGTTACTAGGGATTTAACTCATCTTGTTGTCTTATGCTACTTTTTTTCGTCTTATTGTTCTCATTGTTGATGGCACATTTCACCCCACTTTCGCGTGCTGTAGAGATCTTTGTCTCTTTTTCTTCACTACTAATCCCTCAGCGCGCCAATTTTTTGTCCAAATGCTCACGTGAATCAAAAACGTAAGAAATGTTAGCGAAGATGTAACTTCTCTTTTCTTTTTTTTTCTCCTTTATATTTGCTATGTCGCAGCCGCTCCAATTCCGTCTCCTGTGACCAGCCCAAATCCGAATTATATAATTTGATCTCTTTTAAATCTCATATCGAAAACGTAAGGAGAGCAAAACTTTTAGCTTTTCGACTCGACACGAACTCGTTATAAATAGGAAAAAGAGGAAGAAGAAAAACTGAATAAACAAAAATGTCGAAAATGAAAAATAAAAACAAAAGGACAAGGTAAATACTCCGTGAAAGAAACGGGTAGAGATAAGTAGAATAAAAAAAAGTAGGAAAAAAAATAAATAAACAAACAAAAGTAAATAAATAATAGAAAAATGGGGGGGAGGTAAATAAAAAATAACTACCGAAATGATGAAAGAGCTGGAGCGTCTATTCGAGCTTTTGTAATTGTATTGAGAAGCTATTTGTATACAAGCGGGGGGAAGTATTCTCAAGAAAGCTTTGGTTTATGAGCCGAGTGATTTTTGTTAATGAGGCTGTCAACGCACTGTATCGAGTCGGGGGCTCGGGGGAGCCGCAGCGCGGAGTCGGAGCCAAAGCACGCGGCGTTGATGAGAGTCGTATGCCGCAGGGCCCTAGGCCCTAGCGCCGTCGGCCTGGGTTATTACTTCACATTAGAAACAGTATTAGAAGGCAGAGGGATAGGGGCACTTGGGACATCCACGGAAGAGAAGGCCAATTTTCCAACGTCATCCTTGCACAGAGGGGAAAAGGCAGAAGGAAAAGATATTTGCGAGGAGTAAAAGTTGGGAAAAGCATTTCCCCTAGGCTTCTGAGGGAATAAAGCAGCTTTCATTGCCTCTGCGCATTTGCATTTGTTCTCGTAATCTACCAGGATCCCCTGCAACCATCGAACTCTCGCTCTTCCATTTGATTTGGCTTTTGTGTAAGTTTCCTGAAATTCTATTATTTCACACTCTTTTCCCTTAATCAGAGAAATTCAGGGGTCGCCGCTGAAGCGCTCTTTGTTTTTCACGTTTCCCAGCTTCTCTATGCACTGAAAAAGAAATGCCATCATCTCGATGCTCGCACTGTTTTTTGCTTATGGAAAAATTCCCTTGGTATCCCTCTCACCTCCCAACCCTCCCCCATCATCCCTTCACGGTTCTGCAGTAAGAACAGTTTGGAGGTTCAATGAGGTGTGAATCTCGGTTTTCAATCAGCTATTTTATTTTCCTTCGCTAATTTTTACTCCGATGATTTTTGGATTCCTCTCAACAGATCCTTTAACATCTGTTACGCGCGACTTACTAAATGGATATCGAAGCATTCAAATTCATTTCAGGAGGTGATTTATGTTACCTTGCATAAAAGCATTATTTCATTAAAATTGCGACAATTTGCCTTTCGGATTTATAAACAAATTCTAGGCAAATGATATATATTCTCACATAGCCTACAGTTGGAGAGTAATTGTTGATGTATCTGAAGTTTTATCAATAAATTTATATTAAAAAATTATCATTATTTTCCATATGAGTGTTTTTCAGAAAATTTTCAAGAAAAATATTTGCATAAAGGAGAAGTTGCATGTGGATAGCAAGTAGTGTAGGTTCTTAATTATTTTTCCTTCGTAGCATTATATGTAAAGAATAAGTCTTAGTGCAAATAACGCCCTTGCACATTAATAATTTTACTACGCTTCTTTCGTAAATTGCTGCTTTTAAAAACTATTGACCGAGAAATCTAGGGTCGTAAACATTTATTAGAATAAAAAATCCAAGGCTGCAGATAATTTTTCCCATTTCCTCAGCAAAATAGTATTTTTTAGACCTGCCTTTAAATAATAGTTACAGATGATTTATTTAAGAAACCAAACTACAGAAAAGGCGAATTATTCAAAATTTCCCTTTGTTTGGATTGAAGGTCCTGTGCTTTCAGTAAAGGTTAGATGTGACCAAAAAAATAAGAAAATTAGACTAGGTATATATTAAATTAAATTATTCATAATCAAGAAAATCATTATAAATGAAGACTGAGGATTTTATTTCGCAGTTCTCTTTCAATTAAATACCCATTTTAGTGAATAAAACTGTTCTTTTAGTCATGAAAGTATTACTTTAAATTTATCTGTGATTTATTATCGATTAAAAATGCTTTTTTTAACCTCTCAGTACTTATTTTAATTGAAAAGAATAATAGAGAAGGCTCAATTAGATGCCAGCTTAATTTAGAAACCGAGAAAGTCTAATGTTTGTTATCCTTTTTTTAGAACTCTTTCTTAACCGTTGTATTGAAATCTCATGATATTAATATGTTGTAAAGAAAGTTGGATTATTTTCTTAGTAAGAAAGTATCTTTATTATAGCTGACACATCATTATCAATTCCTTCTGCACAAGATCCCTGTCGATATTAATAAATATCATTTAACTATGTGATAAAACTGGTTTTAGTTATTTGGAAATGGATTTTATCTACAAAAGTCTCTTTATATTAAATCTTCATTTACACAAAATTTAATAGTTTCATTAAGCACAAAATCTGCAACTGTTCAATAACTAGTGCAAGTAATTACTGATTTATATATTTAGTGCTTGTTTCAGGTTACATCCTCTTCTCGAGTATCATGTTTCAGAAAAATTTATACCTCGAATTTTATTTTTCCGAGACCAAAAATGACTAGTATCTCTTTCTAAAGGTGAGATCCATCTTCCCCTCTGTCTTAGAATGCCCCCAGCTCTCGTCATGTGTGGAGGGGAGAGAGTGGATATAAAGCGCGTCTAAGTAGGGTGAGGGGAAGGATCGCATGTGAACTGAACGTAGCCTTATAAATCCTTTATGAGAAAGTAGTGATGGCTTGGAGTTGGATAAGTGTAGAGAACCGGGGCGAAACTAAACTGGACCATTTGTTTTTATTTTCGCGTGTCGTACCTCCTCGTGCATTTCCCCCCCTTATAGTATCACAACCCCGCCTCGTAGGTGAGTATAGGGTACCGATTCCTATGCATTATGCGTGAGGAAAGCAGTATAGATGCGGCATTTTCTGATGTACTGCTTTTGTGTCAACTGGGGTGAGTCGGGTTCGGGTCATAATCAATTTTTTTTACTGTTGTTGTTGGCTTTGGACGTATCGATATATCGAACTACTTTACTTCGTTAGACTACGGGCACAGCTTCGTTAGAATGAACCGCGTCTGTGGGCCTTGGGGGAGACGTAGAAAGAATTTCGAGAGATAGATCGGCTTTATTGTAATCAAAATAGATTTTTTGTTTCGACTCGGATATTGTTAGACTTTTTTACATCATAAATTTGGATATAATATGTAACTCAAGAATATTCCAACTCCTTTAGTTCTTGATTAAGAAAAATGAAGTAATTCAATTCTATGGTGTGTTTAATGTAGATTAGTGTAGGTTTAATATTATGTAGATTAGTGTAAATTTATATAGGTTTGTATAATGTAAGTTTATATAATGTAGATTAGTGTAAGTTTATATAGGTTTGATGTAGGTTAATATAGGTTAATGAAGGTTGAAACTTTAATAAAGGTTGATAAATTAATTTTGCTGCTAGTAGTTGTATTTTAATCACCCAAAATTTTAAGAATAATGCTTTATTCAAATTCAAAAGAAAGACTTTTATTTTATGTGACATAAAATTACTCAGGTCTGGGTTTAAGTATTTACCCTGAATGTGCTTTAATTCAAATGGTTTTGTTTATCATGGCATGACTGACACGAGATAACTGATAGCTTATATCTGAATTCAGGAATTAGAAATTGACATAAAATTCTAGATCCAACGAAAATATTCAGGTTAAATTTTATATGATTTAACAGAGACAGTATATAAACACTTTGGTCAGTGTTGCAGCTTTACCTTTAACTACGTTAACTTTTTATCGTGTTTTTTTAATAATCTTCGGAGTTTCTTTTTATCTAGTTCGAATAAACGACTTCAAAAGACGTCATTACAAACCATTACTTTATTACATTACATTCCATTAAACATTACATTATGCAGCCTTCCTTAAAGTGACCGTTATAATTTCCCCCTCACTTCGTTTAAAATTTCCTTTTTTTTTTTTTGGACTCCTTCCCACCCCCCAAAAAAGAATGCCAATAAGAAAATAAAAATAATTACCGTACTGGCCCGAATTTTAGCTAGCCTACATATAAGAGGAGCTTGCCTGTTCAGGCGGGTTTTTTTTTTCTGATTTAAAAAAAAATGGCTTGCCATGAAACAGCAACGCATATACGAACTACGAATTTGAGAAGTTGAATTGCTTTGCAGAGAAGTAATTAAACGACATAAATACCTTATTTCGGTGCAAAATTAAGCACATATGTTTCCTTTTAACTTAGAACATAAGTGATAAATTATCTTACTATAATTTTCAAATGTAAAGTTATGCTTACAATATAGACATGGTTGTCAGAAGGTGATTTCGACAGAAAATCATGAAGTCTGATGTTGTGTTTTTTCTTAACATAGTTTACTTACATGCATATTTTAAGCAACGAAGAAAGGTATTTTAACAAACTAAAAAAAAGTGAATTTTTTCTCCCCTCCTCCCACCCAAAATGCAACTCTGCATGACTGCTGTACTGGAATGTTGAGGCCTACCAGCTGTTGAACAGTAAAGTCCCTGAACGTTGATAGTTCGATCCGTGGTTCGAATCTCCGCGAACGAAGAACCTTGCATGGGTGTTTTTTGTGATTTTCCATATGTGTAATGTGTATACCAGTCTGTTTTTCTCAGAAAGTCGCGCTCACCAGCGACCGAGCGGTAAAGTCGCTGGACATTGGTAATTCGGCCCGGGGTTCGTATTCCGGCGAACGGGCTGCCTGCATGGACGTTTTTGGGGTTTTCCCTGAGTGTGACTTGCATACGAGCAAAGTCATCTAAAACCACATTGCCCCCTTGGGCAGATAGCCCTCGAGTGCTTTGCCATTATCAAATAAACCAAAAACCGTTAGAAAGTCTCCCATGAAAGCATTTCTTCCCTTAGGCAGATAACCGTTGAGTGCTTTACTGTAATCAATTAAACGAAAGTGGAATATCGAAATAAGGTAACTAATATTTAACTCCTTTTCTTCGTTTTACTTGATTTATGTTATTACATTTTGTATATATATCTACATAATCAATAATCGATCTATATAGTTTTTCTTTAAAAATATTTCCATTGCTATGGAAATTTTGTTAAAATCATGGATGTACATATGCATGGTTTTGTTGGTTGTTTTTGGTAAACTTCTTGAGAAAGAATGGAACCAAGACACTTACAATCTGCATTATGATTTTTATTATTAGCTGGTATTTTAAAAACTTTTTCTTGTTTTCCAGCTTCCCATTTCGGTACTTGCATTTAATCTTTTAATTATTTAGCATTTAGGTTTTTAGAATTGTTTCATTCTTGTATATTTGTGTTTTTGAAGTATTCGTTATTTTAGGGAGGTGTAGAAATTGAAAAAAAAAAGAATTTTAAAAGTTACTTTCATTTAATTAATGCCGCATAAACTACTAATTATAATTTATTGAATGACTAAATTACTTTTAAGCTTGGTTATTTTTTCAACATAAAATTTTCAATTATGTATTTGACTAAATATATATAAAATGTATAATATATTTAAACATATGATATATGTATATGTTTTCTAGTATATATTGAATAAATTATCTCCTTGAAAATAATTAGAATTAAGTTAGAATTCTATTGAAATGAATTTAGTCAGAGCATATTTAAAAGTGAATCCACTGGTTCGTTCTAGTGCGTTATATATTTTGTACATTTGGCTTATTATCTATTTTGTTACTTTGACTCCTTGATCTGAAGTAGTCATACTTTTTGCCTTTGACTTGTTTTGACTCAATTACACTTTCACTCTGCCGATCATTCACTCACTCATAAAATATATCACATTTCTAATTTTGAAATTTTTTATCTCATCTCTGCTCTTCTAATGAATAAACCCCGCCCCCCCCATTTTTAATCGATCTATATAGTTTTTCTTTAAAAATATTTCCATTGCTATGGAAATTTTGTTAATGGGCTATCGTTTCTTGTTTAGTTACCTTTCCCCTTCTACCTGGACGGTAATTTATTATTTAGTTATTTTCCCTCTGTTTCTGCCTTTGGTCTCTTATTTGTAATTTGTTCCTTAAATGATTTGTAATGTTTCTTAAAAGTTTATTAATCTCTTTTTATAATAATGATTCTTAATTTTAATTTAAGTAGTAGATTTCTTCTAAACTCAAATGAAATTTTCTCAAAAATTTGTCTAATAATTCATTTATGGGAAACTGTGTGTGTATACCCAGGGTGTTTCGAAAGGTTTGCCTAACCGTATGATCTTAGATCGGTTTTCTTACTAGGGCAATTTTGATCCTATCATACCTTTTAGTAAAAAAATATATGAAATTTACATTTATATATACATATATTGTTTATACATAAAGAAGTCTCAATTAGAAATTTCTCACCCATTAGAAAAGTATTAGTAAAAAATGGTTGGTCCACCAGTAATTCGACGATTAGTTATTCTGTCATTTATTTATCTCCTCGATTTTTCAATTTTGGAAAATTTAGGTATTTTTTTGTATTTTAGAAGAATAATATTTCTAAGGAATTCGTCTTTGTAGTAAATAAGATATCAGATGGAAAATGTGCTCCCACTTTGCTCAGCAGTTGTCTTGTGTTCGCTTCTAAAATTTGAAATTTGTGTGCCATTTGTTTCTAAAATTTAAAAACACTTGTAGGAATCGAATTCAGAGGCGAATAATATCTTTCCTCTTTATTTTTTTATTTACGTTCTTCTTTGAAATTCTTTCATAATATCCTTATGCATTCACACCGATAACTAAAATTCTGTTATATTTCTTAGTCAAGTCAGTTGCTGCTAAATTTTCAACTCCTTTCATGAAGAAGATAGAGGCTCAGCCAAATTTTTAATTAATTATTTAGTCTCTTACGTGTTTTCTGTTTTTCTTATTTTTAAATTCCTCTTTTTTCTCTCTCCTTCTGTTTTTCTTATTTTGTAGGTAATGACTTGTAAAAATTTCCGTATGATGCCTATCACTTTAGGAACGAGAGGCACGCTCAAAGTCTTTCACTTACACTTTCTTCTTAAACTGTTGTCTTAAGGAACTTTTATTCTTTTATATTTCTGATTGTATTGTTGTACTTTTTATTGCTGTCCAGGATTTAAAAATGCATTTTACTGCGAAAACAATTGTTTAATGATTGCATTCAAATTCCAATTCCCGTTGATATCTCGCTCAGCTTTCCTGAATATTCCAGAAAATTCAGAATGATGTTCTAAACAAATTTCCGCGATTCTATCATTAGCTGTTGAATGCCAAGATGAAACTCATTACTTAAGAAGTTCTACCCGTTTGGGATTAGATCTACGTGCACCGCATTCGAAATTTCTTTCTATACACGCTCTATTATTCTGAATAGCTGTAATTTCCTGTCTAGTACTTAAATGCTACTTTCCTATACGTTCATTAAGATTAAATATTTCACACTAAAATGTTTAGTAAATACTGTAATTAACTTAATTAACATACAAAAGAAGTTTACATTAAAGGATGTTTCTTGTAACTTCGCAAATTAAGTAAATTCTCTGGAATTATCCAACTCAGCTTCCTTTAAACAAACAGAATTTAGCTAACGAATCAGTAAGCATAGCGCTTTCAAGTCTCGGAGTAAAACATAAGCATGCACGTTGCTGCATATTCTGACGCGGAATTTCCCCCGCCATAAATTGCAACGATACATCCGTCTCTTTGTCCCCTTTTTGGTAGAGTCATTTTTCAGGTGGCTTATTGCGTAAAGGTGCGATGCTTTTAAGTCTCAGACGACGGTGAGACTCGAGTTATTTCTTTAAGTTGAATGGGGGGAAGACATTGTATCCCTACAGGGTTAAAGAACCTTTCATGATGATTCAGAGCAGGAAGTACGCCACATGGTATCCTAAATTACAGAAATGCTCTCTATGTGCATATCTTTAATTTTCATAAGTGATCTCAGATCGCCATTTTCTTCGAAATTTTTGTAAAGAGTTTTTTCCCTAAAACGCTCCACTTTCAAGCAATAAATTGCTTTCGTTGTGAAAGCTGCGTGTTGAAAGAGGAAATGATTTGTTCACGTAAATTGCTTGCATGATTAAAACATTTTTGGACATCATGAATTAAGGATTTTGAAAAATATTTATCAGTTTTGGATGATGGCATTTTATACAGAATGCATTTAAATTTCTTTCTACTTGAAGGGGACTGATGTGAATAATACTCCCTATTGCCCTAATTTCCTTTTTTTCCCTCTATAATGTCTATCATCAGATGTTTTGCTCAGTATTATGCAGGAAAAATAGGTTTATTTTCCAATTATCAATTTTTTAGGAAATTCCGGAGCTTCTTCTGTATCGCAACATGTCAGGGATGATATAAAGCTATTTATTGAAGCATCACATCTTGTGGAGAAAATTTTAGATTTCAGATTCAAAAATTATTTTCTAACTTTGAGCAAATTAGGAGCAACAACAAGCCAATAAAAGGTGAAAGCTCTTTCCAAAATGTTCGAAATGACCAGTAAAAAATGAAATTTAAAAAATATAAAATAACCCCTATACATGCGCACAAAAGCGTAAACAAGAAACTTTAAAAATATTTCCTTAAAATTTATTTATTGTAAAAGCTGTTTACAAACTGAACAGGTCAAAAGTACCGGTATTAACGCAAACACATTACAGAATAAAATTTATAATAATCATGTAAAATAAATTACAACGGAACAAAATTTCGTATATATTTAAAAGCATACGCAGCAGTTACTTTACTTTAAAAGTAAATTTTAAAAAATGTAAGCATGCGGCGTTAGCATGTAAAAAAAAATGTAAGCATGCGTCTCCACAAACAGTATTGTATGAGCTTTATAATGCTTTTTTGTGCCAGTAAAAATGAGTTATACAGTGTTATCGTAAAAATCAGTCAAGAACTGAAAAAGTGAACTCTTAAAATTAGCTGTTTGTGCGGAACTTAGAAAATACACGGGCTCATTCTGTTGATAACAGTTAAATAAATGCAAAAGTCTTCAATATGTACAAATACTCTAACATCCATTGTTAGTGTTGTAAATGCTTTTGGCTAATACTGCCATGTGTATCATTATAGCGCAATATTTAATTATGCACAATATAGAATTTTAAAAGTTGTTTAATAGGAAAATAGTAATAGGTGTTTTATTAAGTATAACAAACGTACGAACGTAACGATTGTACGAAGTGTAACAATCAAAACGCGCATTTAAGGTAATTGCTTGGATTGGTTAAGATGTTTCAGTAATTATCTACATTAGCTTTTTGAAGAGGAAATGGGAATATCTTTCCGTTTCATCACCATAAAAAGATTCATCCTGATATTTTTGCTTCAAAAAATGCAATATCCTTAATGTATAAGGCCTACCAGCAGCCTAGCGGTAAAGTCGTCAAACACTGGTAGTTCGGTCCGAAGTTCGAATCCCGCGCTGGCTGCTTAGGCGTTTTCGTGGTTTTCCTCATGTGTAACGTGTGTATGAGTCAGTTTCCCTTAGAAAGTCCTTCACAAAGGCATCCATCCCCTTAGGAAGATAACTCTCTAGTGCTTTGCCATAATCAAATAAATCAAACCTAAAACCTTAATATACTTAGATTTAAGGCCTAAATAATAAGTTGTTATCGTTACAAATACTGATTCTTGCAAGATGAGATAACTGAGCTTTGTGATATAGGTTACAGTTTTACTGACAGTATTTTCAATATACTTGAGAGTAAATTTTATAAATTCAGGTATTAGAATATTGCAGAATAAAGTAAAATATATTGATGACAAGAAATGAATTGCATATCATAGAAGGACAGTAAATACCAATGAGAATAGTACTAATTATTTTTTTATAATCAAAAATCTGATGTGCTTTTATTGCGCATTAAATAAGGAAATAGGTTTCTAAAATAAATTCGAATACAGTATGTGTTATATATATATCATATAAAAGATAACGAAATTGATTTGAGAATTAAAAATGGTAAAAGTATTTATTTATTTAGTTTACCAGAGATAGTAAAATTATTTTTAAGTGTTTCACACGGTTAATATTTCCAATCCTTATCATTAAAAGGTATTTTGATTTCATTAACAGAAATAATCGATAAGAGTACAGAAGGAATTTTCTAAAATAAATAAAAAAAGTATGTTCTTTACAGTGTCATTCTAATTAAAACATTGCTAATTTTAGTAACATATTATTAGCAAATTTTAATTCAGAAGCAATAATTGAGCATTTTTATATGACTGTACATTTTACCGTAGTTCATATTTTAATGCATGAATAATGTGTAAAGATATGGTTCTGGTGAAATTCTACTAAGCCTGTAGAATTTAAGCTTCACAAAAGATGGGAAAAGAAAGCTTTCATTGAAAATCTGATTAGGATTGTATTTAATGGAAAATATTCTTTTTTACATTTAAAATAACTTTCTACTATTAAGATTTTCATTTTAAAATACAAGTTTTATTTTTCGTTGAGTAATTCATCGAATTTTAGCGCATTGACAGCATTAAAAAGATAGAAGTGCAAGAATCTATAATAATTTAGAGAAAATTAAATAACTTGCACTGCAGGAGATCAGGAAGCTGAGAAACTATTGCATATATCTGTTTTTGCAAGAATCTACAATAATTTAGAGAAACTGAATAGCTTGTGCTACAAAGATCAGGAACCACTGCATATATCTCTTCTTGCAAGAATTGATGACTGCTTAAGCAGACAACACTAAAAGCATGAAAAGAATGGGAATTGTTATTCTTTAATTGAAACAGAAATAAGGAACAGGAATTTTATCTTTCTCGTATGCAACGCACTTTACGTGTCATTCGTTGTATGTTTCTTTAAGAAAAAGGCACATAAACATCGTAGTTATTTCTTTTATTTTTTGTAATCAGTGTGATATTTTTGTGATTTTGTATTCTTTATTACCCATGAATTCAATATCACCAGTATTCTCACATTTCGTTCATTATTTAACTAAGAATTATTGGTTCGAGATTTCAGAAACCTCAAAAGTATTCACTATTTAATCATGCAACCGTAACTACAAGTAAAAGTGGACTTATTAAGAAAAGCAATGTATTTTTTAAAACAATGCTTTAGATATCCTACGGATATTGCAAATATCCGTATTATATATATAGCTGATTATGCATTTTATAACAGAAAAAGTAATTTAAAAGAGCAAGAATAAACACAGCAAGAATAAACACATCAAGAATAAATATGAGTGTAAAACTGTAGAAACAGGGAAGTTTATTTAGGATAACTGATTACATACTTTCACACATTTCAAAAAATATTTTTAATTACTTATTTAAAAATTTTATTGCCTGTATTTTTTTTAACAATCGTATGACATACTAGCCGCAGGCAATATTTTACAAAAGCCGGTCCTAACTGTGACAAAGTGAAAGTCTGGGACAATAAGATACCTATTTAAGAACTGTATCCAAATTTTGGCAGAATAAATAAGTCACTCTACAACCCCATTTAGACATTACACAACTGGCATTCAAACTAATAGGCTGAAATTCATTTTTGCTAAATACTGATAAAACTTTTGCATGAATAAGGGAAAATAGAATTTCAGTAAGCTACATGAAGTATTATTCTATTCAATTAATTAGTTTCACTCACTGAAAATCTTAACGAAGAATTTTTAAAACACCTAGATAGTTGCAATCATTAAGAGATAGTACTACTACTACTACTAATAATAATAACAATCATAATTAATAATGAAGGTAATAATAAATACTAATAATTAATAAAGCATTGTTCAGTGCACCATTATTTTGTGCAGAAAGATGATATGATTATGTGACAGACATTAAGAAATCGGCTTGGACTAACGTCACATAACTAATGCATTTAAACTAATTATCATAATAAAATAAAAGTAGTTGAAGGTCTTTCTTGACTTTCGTAATTCAAAAACAATGCGTTAATGTTTATTTGAATGAGAGATGTACCAAAAATGTCGTGTTTATTAAATGTATTTTATAACTGCATTGGCTTTGCTAATTGCAGCAACAATTACAGTAAAAAGAAGTCAACGTTGGTCAATTAAATTACAGAAATAGTTTTTAAATTTTATTACAGAAAGCTAGCAAGTTTAGTCTAGCCGTTATCAATTAAATTAAAATGTAATATTTTAAAAGCAATGTGATATTTCCTACCCTCTCGCAATTCTGGCAATTATATAACAAGAAATGTCCTGCAATAATATAAAAATTCAAATTAATAATTTGGGTCCAAATATAATTACTTCCTAACCCTAAACGGCCATTTTGAAGATAATATGGGCATTTATGAGCGAGTATGTCTCTGTATCTGTGGTTACTTAATACTGTTATTTGGCGAACTTCGTTCGAATTGTTATTTGTGAATTGTGCCTTTATTGACAATCTTGATATTTTTATTGAATATTTCTTAAAATGAATCCTAATTTTGCATATAAAATCAAAATCCTTCAAAGAATCCTTTAACGGCTATTTGAAGCTTAATAGTAATAAGAACGCAGATAAACATTCCCTCGAAAATTCATATTTTAGGACTTCTAGTCATAAAGCGAAAATTCTTAACTTAATTTCTCTAACCAAATGAGGAAAGAAAACATTGTATATTTATTTTAACTATCTGACCTTTGCATATCTTACGAACGCCTCATATTTACTTAACACACTTTATGTCAACAAAAACACAGAGAAAGCTATATACTAGTTACGATTCCCCTTCCTTACACCTAAGTTTAACTAAATACTAAATACAGTTTTCTGAAAAATTCTGTTGGTTTAATTCCCGCCCAACCTATCCGGCGTAGTGATTAGTGGCGCTGACTGCCATACTGAGCAGCCCGGGTTCGAATCCCGGTGACGGCATATATTTTTATAAGCGTACATTGTTTGCGAGATGAGGGGGTGCTCAAAACACACAGTGTTCAGAAAGTCCTCTCGAGAGGTTGCAGGTAGGGGAAGAAGGGTGGGAAATCTTTGGACACCCCCCGGGGTGCTTTGCCTCAAAAGTGCTGTGGAACTGCACTATTAGTGCGGCAGGACTAAACCCGTATGACCTAATGGCGAAATATTGCTGTCCCGCCCACTTCTACCTGTACCTGCTTGCCTAGTTACTATAAGGTTTCCTTTATCCATTAACACGTTTAAGTATTACTCGTTGCCTTATTTTATGTACGCTTTCTTGATTTCATGCTCAATTAGTTTCATAAGATGTCATCGCAATCAGTATGGTGGTTAGCAATGGCTGGTTTTCTAGAAGATGTCATCGTCGACCATTTGTCTCCCGCATGGTTTATTTGATTGAGTTGTTTTTCCCCTTCTTTGCTGCACTATCAGTCTTCCTCTTTCGTAAAGCTCTCGGCTGTGAGACAGTGAAATGCTGAGTAGATTCCACCAAGCACAGGCGAATGCCAAATCCGCAAATTTCATGCTATTGCCCTCTAAAGAATGCGCGTATAAATGTACACATATATGTTAATAAATTGGCTAGAGTAAGTTTGGAAGAAATATTATAGCCTCAGTGTTTATTAAAAATGTATGTAAAAAGCAAAATTTGTTCTCAGCTTCTCTCATAATATATTTATGGGAATAAAAATGAAGATTTCTAAAAGACTGCTTAGAAATTTGTTATTTCCAGCAGAATACCAGTGTGAATTATGATAATGTAATTGTCGTAAATAACGCAAATTTCACTCATTATTTTTTGTATGAGTGTAGTTCATGGTAAAAGAATTAAATTAGCATTTGAGAGAAGATACTAAATAGGTAAAATCCAATTTAAAATATAGTTTTTTTTCTTAGTAAAATTAGGTTACGTTGAATGAGTGCATTATTTTGGTCACGTTTAATTTTCTCATTTAAGAATAATTTTCTTAAACAACTCCAAAACTACATTTAGAAAATTTTTCCTCGAATAATCAATAGATATCTATGAAACAGAGTCAAAAAACGTGGATGCATTTTTTTCCCTTTTGTTTTTCTCCCTTTACCAAAAGCAGAATTCCTTACTTGTTTTGTAATTTTACTTTTAAATATAATTTCTCTTAATCTATTTATCAGATCCATGAAGTTCATTAATGCTTATGAATCTTTTCTGCGAGCAGAAAGAAATATAACTTGATTTCCATCCGACTTAAGAAAGAAATTCGAATCAAAGCAAATAAAACCAAAATCATCACAGAAGTCCCGAAAAAGAAATAAGTAGAGATCGTTCGCAGATTAAATTTCTTTCCAAATAATGAGCCGACCGCACTTTGTTTAAACTTCATTAATATGAATAAAAAAAGTGATTCGATAAAGTATCCAATTAACATGATTTTATTAACAAATAATTTGGCGGCCTATACCTTTTCTTTTTCATTTTTATTTATTTATTTATTTCTCGCTGCTTATGTCTGGAACTCTTACTTAAAGCAGTGGCAAATCTTAGAAGCATTTTCACGCCATACTCCTACTGTGACTTTTTTTAAAAAAAACTTTTTTCCTGGGTATTTTTTGTCCTCGTGGCCTCACAGGGGCATTTTTTCTCCTTATGCCACAGACATTTTTCCTTCAGAAAAAATATAAAAAGGCTAATTTTATTATCACTGTGTAGATCTGCAAATAAAAACGCCCCAGTAATTCAATAACTAAAAGTTCAAATCTATAGTAAGCTATTTTGATTAAATTAGCAAAAAGGCTTTAATAGAGCACCGCCCAGGTAAGTGCTCTCGGTAAGACAAGGAGATGAGGGGAGGAAAAAGAGGGGAATCAGAATAAAAATAAACTGTTAACGCATAATATAAAATTACATTTACTGATACGAACAATACTAAAAACTTGCTGCCATTCTGCCTGCTTTTTAGTAGCTACCGAGAGAATTTTTTAATCACAGATTGTGTTACCGGTGGAAAAGCTAATTTGCATACATTTTAACGATGCTGTTTCCCCCATTCTTATTCAAATTTTATTAGGGGAATTGTCTTCCTATTATTGCCATGGTCTCCGATTATCTTTTTTTATCCCCATTTAAGAATCTTTCTTCCCTCGCCTTGTCTTTTAACTCACGCTTCGTAGAAGACGTACGGACAGCTTTGGAGAATTTTATTAAATCCTCTGAAGCATGGCTTGGACTCATTAAGCCACTGCATTGATTAAGACAACGACGACGCTGCTACAGTTTTACCCATATTCTAACTTTTTTTTTCCTTTTCTTCCCCACCTTTTATGCTCCAGACCCACGCATTTGTATACGCCGAAAAAGAAAAAAATGTTACAGGAAGTTGAACCAGGGAGAAAACGGGAGGCATAGGGCATAAAAAAGCATTTAATTATTTTTTAACGCGTAAACTTCACATTTAAAAAACTATGAAAAGCATTTTGATCTAACACCCACGGTGTTGTTTTTCTAATCAGAAAAGAATCTTATTAAGACAACGGTTTTTTAAAGATAGCTTTCACAATATCATGTCATTTTGGGTTTGTTTATTTCTTTAAATTTTTA
>KK117621.1:1406349-1466104 GCA_000611955.2 Stegodyphus mimosarum | reverse complement strand
TTTTTTTTTTTTTTTTTTTTTTTTTTTTTTTTTTTTGTAGAAACATCTCGTTCTTTCACCATTCCTAGGCTTTCGAATTGTGTGAAAGATTAAGCTATTTTACATGAGAAATAAATGGCTCAAGAATGGAATAGATTTATCATTTATGTTTCACGAAGGAAAACTAACCGTATGTAAGTATTAATTAATCAAAAATTTTATAAGCAGTCTACACTTTTATTTGGCAGACAAGCTAAGGATCCCAGAGCGAGTTTATTTCAAAGTTTGCGCTTTCGGAAAATGAAAGTTACAGTAGTTCGAGAATCTAAAAAATTAAAATACCAATGAAAAAATAATAAGACTTGTGGGACAAAGAATGATTTCCTTTGAGCAGACTTTTCATAATTGTGCCTAGAATTATCAGACACTACAATTTCGAAATAACAGATCTGTAAACTTCTATGCGAGCTTTTTTAATGGATAAGTTTGAATTAGTTTTAAATGCAGGAAATCTTTATATAAAAGTTTTGAAATTAAGAACTTAAGTATGGCATTGAAGCCTAAAGGAAACTTTTAACACTACCTTATGTTACTGTGATGCTTTCAACATTAATGAAAAATTTGCAAGGATTTGTATGACAAAATTTAAGAATTCACATAAGGTGCTTAGTTAGCTACTAGGATAATTGGACCTCTCGCGGCAAAAAATAATAAATATTCGCATAAAGGGCATGAGAATTTGAGATTAAGTTGTCGCTAGTGATCATGTATTACACTATACTGTCAAGAAATCTGGTTGCAAAACTCTGCTGTGCGCACTTTCTGGTTTTAAAAGTTGTTAAGTTAAATATATTTTTCCATCCGTTTCTGCATTCTGATAACATTTTCCGTTATTATAAGGTAATACAGTACTTCAGTTCCCAGTACTTTCTTATGTAAATCTTCATTTGTAAACAACAATGAAATAACGCACGCCATCCTGTCTTCATGAGAATTCATATCTTCATGAAATGCACCGGTTATCATAAATCAAGGAAAAATCACAAAAATAGCGATAACTCCCTCAAAAATAAGCCAAACCGAGTAAAATTTGAATATGTTGCCAAGTAAGAGTAGCTGAATAAAACTGCAATATGCAAATTAGTGGCGCTGTACTCAGAATACGTCATCTGCGAGGAGCATAAAAGTCCATGTTTGAGAGCAAGCCCACATATTTCACTGTGATAGTGGCACCAGAAATCTGAGATAGCCAATCCGTAACAATGATCTTCAGGTATCATTTACCTGCAGAACTACGATGGAGAGCCATTAGGAGACTAGAGACAGGACAAAGTCAAACAGAAGTGGCCAGATGGCAAAATGTGAGTCCTTCTGCGGTTCATAGACTTTGGAGGCAATTTCACACCTTAGATTCGGCATCTAGGAGGTTCAATCAAGGACGGCCAACTGCTACGACGAGCGCCGATGACTGATATTTGACATTATGTGCACGCAGGAATAGAACCGCTACTCCGACTCTTCTTAGATCCTCCCTTCCTGCAGCCACCGAAAGGTTGGTGTCAACGTCAACTGTGTGTAGAAGGCTTCACGAAGGTGGCCTGTATGCGAGGCGACCAGCCATTTGCGTACCGCTCACGTCACGCCATACGAGGGACCGTATGCAGTGGACACGACAACATGTCCACTGGACGCTTGATCAATGGAGGGCTGTTCTCTTCACGGATGAGTCCAGGTTTAGTCTAGAAAGCGCTAGTACGCGTTATTTGATATGGAGAGAACCTGAAACCAGACCTCCATGTCTTTCCAAGGCGAACCGTGAATGCTCAGGTTTGTAGAGATGACATCTTTGATGCTTATGTGTGCCCAAATGCCGAGGTAATAGGTGATGCTTTCCTGTTACAGGGCGACAACGCAAGACCACACAGGGCTCGCATCGTAGATGATTATCTTCAACAGGAAACAATTATGCGCATGGAGTGGCCCGCTCGATCCCCGGACTTGAATCTTATCGAGCACGTTTGGAATGCTTTAGAGAGACGTCTAGCTGCTCTCAATCCGCCCCCTCAGACCCTTGCCGCGCTTGAAACTGCTTTGCAGGAGCAATGGCTCTCGCTTCCTATGGAACTGATACACCGCATTATTGAAAGCATCACACATCGCTGTATATGCTATATTGCTTCTAGAGGCGATCATATTCCATACTGAACGTACTTTTCCTATAGCAAACTGACACCTTCAGTTTGTTCATTTTATACATGTGCTAATTTCTATACTACCATAATTGTCTGGTAATTTCTTTTTATGTTATTTGATACCTTACTATGTGTTATATATTGCGGGTAAGTATCATAAAATTCTAGGTGTAACGTTTTCAGTAAGCGTGAATTTTGTGATTTTTCTTTAATTTATGATAACCAATGTATACTTCTATAGACTTATACAGAGCATTTGAAGAATCAAGACAGTTTTTATGAAAACTAATTGCATTTTATCAACTGAAACCTACTTTTTTATGTTTTATGGATAAAAAGGTAATAAAAAGATTTGATTACTTAAAACGATAAGAAAAATTAGTGCCAATGCAATTTAGCCGTTTCAGTAAAGGTACACTAGAAACATATAAATATGCATTTTTAAAGGACTGTAATTAGAAATGAACGTTACAAAATTTATAAATAGAGAACTGCCTGCAGTTCTCCTCTCCATCCTAGAAGGAAATTCCTCACGAAATCCATCTTCCTGCTTCAGAAACTTTCTTATGTGTTGTGCTTGGGTTTCTTTGAGAATGTAACGGATGTTATCGGCGCTGCAACTTGAATATTTTTTTAAATGTCCACCTAAGCTTTTCTTCTCCAAATTTCTCCCAATTCACTTAGTAGATGTTGCCTTTTCTTCTTCAGTTTCTCTGTGTTATCATTTAGTGAAAGACTTTTCTTGCTTAAAACGATTATTTATAGCTTTTTTTACACAGTTATACGACTTGTACACAGAAGTACGAAGGATCAAAAGATTAGTTTTCCCTTTGCTAATCCGTTTGCACTTACATCCATATTAGACAAACAACTTTTATTGGCTTTGTTATATTCGATTAAACTAAGTTGAAGTCCATCTTTTCCATGTTTTGAAGGTTTTCTTTCCTCTCAGTCTGAAAATACATTCCCATAGATTAAGATCATCTTTGATCACATGTTTGGATTACAGATGTGACATTTACTGGAAAGAAAAGAACATCATGTACGCTTTCGGAAGGACATTTACTTGATTTCAATTAGAAGAAAGATACCATTCTTTAGGTCATTGTTCCACTTCAATATCCGTTCGTTAAAAACCGCTGTTTATAGTTTATAAACCACACCACTGCTTTATTGTTTCGGGGATTTTTTTCATCTCTTTGTTTGATGACATAATTTGGGGTTTATGGTAAACAAAGAAAGATAAAAGAATCTTGGATCCTACCCTCATCAAAACTAGGATGGAGTTGGGCAAACTTGTACTGTCAATATAAGATGCCCAAGGCCTTAGCCAACGATAGGCATAACTCTTTCTCTTTTATAGGCCACCAATAAAACCCACAGACATGACCTGGATTATGTTTAAATCAAAAAACTTAGCAACAACAATATGATTTCAGTTTGACTGAGGAGGAGAGAGAATTATTTTGCCACACTAAACGGCTTACTGATTACAATAAAAGATAACTTTCCTATAATTTTAAGCATAAACGAATCACTTATCGACAACCAGATACCAATATCCAAATGATAATGATAACTTTAACCGAGATCAAATACGGTGTATGCATAGTTGTTATTCATACTTAATTTACCGATTTCAGAAAAGTAAACTCAGGCTATTTTCCTCTGAATATTATCTTAGTGGGTCACTTAAGGTAAGCTGTGAAAACTTCTCTGTAACAGAAGAGATTCGTCTTAAGATTCAACGAATTTATATTTGTGTTAAAATATTTTAATTCTTCGGTCATTAATGGATGTTAATATTATGAATGTGTAAATTATTACCTACTATCTACTTCCCATATAGGGAAGTTTAGCACTTGAAAACACATACTGTTTCACTAGCAGTATCCTGCTGTTTGTCTTTCAGTGCTCAACCATAAAAAGTAATTTATCGCAAAGGATATTACATATGTCTTGGTTTTCTCTACTCTATTTATCTTTTACATGTTACCTACAATTCGAATTTATGCTGAAACTGGGAATTGTATGCAAAACGACCCTATTTCATTAGCGCAACATCGTTCGGTGCATTTTGCGAAAGATTCGAATAGAGATCTTTCCCACTCCTTCAAGTCAATGATTGATTTGTCATGGTAAAAATAAAGTAACTCTCAAGTATTTGGCGTCAGTAAATGATTAATGTACTTTTATTTGTTTATTTTGTTAGTGCTGTAACTTACATTTGTAAACCTTGTGGTATACTTTGTGGAACACAAACAGGTAGAATTAGAATTAACAACAATAAAATAAATAAATAAATAAAATCACCATTTTCTGCGGCCCTTCAAAAAGAGTGTTCCAGAAATACTGAAAGCATCCAGAATTACTGTTTTGAAAAAGAGGTAAATATGTTTATTTCTTAGTTACAGGAATGACTATAAATTTTAAAATGACTCTTAAGTTCATGAAATTTATCAAAATGAAGGAAATATTCTAACTAAATGTTTCCTTCAGTGCTAGTAGAGAGCACTGTCATTAGCAGTTAAAGTAATAAAAATTTCCTGAATTATTTTAAATGAGATATATGATAACTTTCTAGGTTGTATCAATAAATAAAATACCACCCGACTTATATTTTTTTTTTGAATAAGTTTTTTTTTTCCTTAGTTAGTTCTAAGTTGTCTCTTTCCTTTATTAGGTTAAATATGCATATTCTGAGATTTACTTCTTATACTTGATTGCCAGATAGATTTATTTTTCAGTTATTTTCCTAAGGTTAAGCACATTTCTTTCATCTTTTTATTTTCTGCTTATGGATTCGGCATTTCGTTACTTTTTTTAGTATCGGGACAGAATTCAAAAATGTATGCATGTATCTGTGCATGTGTGTGTGTGTGTATGCGTGTGTGTACACATACATACATTTCTGGATTAGGTACCCTATCAGGAAAGTACTGATATTTAATTCTTACATGTATATATATATATATATATATATATAAAATGAAATAACACAAAGTAAAAAGCAGTTCAAAACCTAATCCAAATATTCGCTGAAAGCAGCAACAAGTGGTGGTAATAATTCAAAATAAATTAAAAAATAATACGTTTGAATTTCATCCCGCATTCAATTCGGAATAAACATGTATAAAATCTAAATACCAGAAGCACGGTGGCACACTGCAAAAAAGAGTGGGTAAAACATGCGAAGGCCAAAAATGAAACAAGAAATTTACATCATTAGCTGCATGAAGCAATATTTTGAAATGATAAAATATTAAAGGAAACAAAATTTAAGAAATGAAAAAATATATTGGAACTTTTTAGTACCTAAGCCTAAAATCTACTGAGTAATGAATTTAGATAAAATGAGAATTTAAAATAACGAGTTTAACTGATTAATATTATTAAAAATAATTAGAAAAATCTTCCATTGTAACATTAAATATGGTGTAGCAAAAATTAAAAACCTGTAAAAGGAAAATGAATCATTGAATTACTTGGATTATAAAGCCTAAAAGAAATTCAAAGTAACCGTCATAGAAAAAAGTTCAAGTGAAACATCAGCTCGCTTCATTTGAACGCATGAAAAAAGTTATAGTGTTTAGTTCAAAGAATAGAATAAGCTGTAGTGTTTCATACCAAAAATTTTTTTTTTAAATTCAGGGATCGAGAAAGGTTTAGTGCACTGTGAAAAAAAAATTGCGAGTAAAAAATTAATAAGTTCGAAGAAGCTTAATAATTGTGTTTAAGCTAGAGTATGGTCTAGTAAACTGCAAGAGAATGAAGGCGAGAAACGAAAAAAGTAGTCAAATGTTACTGAAAATAGAACTCACTTAAGAGGGCTTTCTTGAGACTAAAACCTGAAGTAGGCCCATAGTAGTAGAATCATAAGTGATGAAAGAGATAGATAATTTTCAGACAGTCTAGTCTAAATAAAAACTAATGTAAGTATTTGACAAGAATGCGTTATTCAGCTGTGTTAACATCCAAGCTATACCGCCATAATGGCTTAGGTGGAAACGTTCATGAAAACAGCAGTTCGGTGGTGAAAATGCTTATTAAACTGACAACTGTAGTTTAGTTAGTTGTTTTTTAATGAAATCAAGTCGAATTTTGTTATTTTTTAATATTTTAATTAATAAACTAAGCTCTTTTATAAAATCATTGCTATTATTACAAATGTTTTATATTCTTTTTGTCTAATTAATAATAGAGTTAGCATTAATTTTTCTGGCGATATTAGATTTCCAATTAATTAGTTTAATTGTTTTGAAATTGATAAGTTGTCTTTTATTAAATAGAGTATTATTGTTGAAACTGTAAATTTGTAGGTCAAGATAATCTCTTTCTGTGTCATTTTCATTAGTTATATTAAATTTGAGGTATTTAGGATAGATATCTTTTTTTTCAGTTCCATTATTATTCTTAATGGCAATGATGCCATCAGTGTACCTGCAGGTAAATTTAAAAAGCTCTGTTTTATGTCGATTTTCAATAAAATTACATTTGTTAACGAAGAGGGACAGGTTAGAGAATGCAGTTGAATAGTTGCTTCCCATAGGAATACCATTAATATGTAGAAAAAAATTATTTTGATATTTAATAAAATTGTGAAAATGTCGATATGTAAGATAAGTGTTCTATATATAAAAATTAACTATAAGTTTTAATGCTGGGAATTAGGTGATAGAGCTCAATAAAACTATTGTAAATTTCAATAAGTTGCAAGGTGATGTATAAGTGTTCAAAATCACAGCTGTTAATATTGTAAATTGTTTGTTTGCACTGCTTACTCCAGCCTCTAGGAGTTGAACTAAGAAAGAAACAGATTACTTTGATTGCTTTTCTGAGATTATTTTAAGTTTTATACTATAATTTGTGTCTTTATTGGGCTGTCTGGCTCAGAAACAGGCTAATTTATTTACTTCTTTCGTTTCACCAACCCCCTAATGACAAGGCAGGGAAAGATGTAAATTTCTTATTTCGTTTGTGGTTATGGTGTGTTTTCCTCCTTTTTTCTTGCAGTTTGCAACTCTGCTTCTGGTATTTGGTTTTAACATATGCTTATTCCCAACGAAATATAGAATGAATTTTAAACGTAATATTTTTTAATTTATTTTGCATTACATATATGCATTTATATACATGTGTAAGAATTCAATGCTAATTTTATATATATATGTGTGTATGATAACATCAAGAAAATGACTATTTTTGTACGAGTAGAAAGTAGGAGTATTTTTTGGAGTGATATTTTTTCCTAAGGGAAACGTTTTTTCCCAGCATTTGAGTTCGCGCTGAACTACCAGGGTTCATCGATTTTACAGCTCGACCTCTGGTGAGCTTGAATTAGTACAAGGAGAAAAGCTTCCAAATATTTCACCAGAAGAGAGATACGCCGGCTTCTTTTCTAATTCTCCAATGTTCTCCTTTGGCCTCACAAACTTGAAACTGGCTAGTGACTGACTGCCGTACTGAAGGATCTGGGTTCGAATCCCGGAGAAGGCAGTGATGTAAATTGTCTGCTCCTTTATAGGAGGCAACGTAGGACCGCCTGTTAGGTGCCTCAGTAATAAAGTGACCACCGAGTCTGACCTTAGTAGCGGCCAACGCCTATAATGGTTAATGTCTGCCATTGAAAAAAAAAAATAATAATACTCTGTTTTGATGCCATACCGAAAAGACGCAGTTACAAGTAATATTATCTCTGAACTTGATTTTACCTGAATTCTTCAAACTTTTTCACACTCTTTTTTGAAAAATACTGTAGTTGCAAATACATGTGTAAGTTCAATGTATAAGGAAATAAAGCTCAAAGCTCTCTTTTCCTAACACCTTGTATATACGGGGAAAATTTGAAAAGCAACATGCCGTAATTCTTTTCTTCTTGTTTCCTATCTGCAAACAATAGCAAAAAGCAATATAAAGGACATGCACTATTAAGAATTGAATAGTAAAATGTCGCTTAATAAGCCGCTAGAAGCCTTACATATGGGGAACATCTATTTCTGTCGCGAGTCTCTCGTAGTGTAAACGGTCTGTCGGAAGAACCGGAGTTCAAATTCCGACGACAGTATAGCTCATTTTTCGCGTTCCTTTCTTTTCAGAGTCCATATAGAGCTACATCTTTGTTACGACAAACATTCAAAGGCTCTGTGCCGAGATGGGATGCCTCCATGGAAGGTTTGTTGAAGAAAGCTAGCTCTAATTCATATTGCACATGACATTGGACTGTGTTTATTACGAAGTATTCTAAGGTCATTTTGCTTGTATTATACGTTGCGAAATTCATGACAAATCCTTTCACCTATGGCGGAAACCGAATTTGACATGAATTACCAATGTTAGGTGATCTTATCCATTCGGCCACTGGTAGGACTTTTCCACTCTTTTAAAGCTGCATTTTTATTCAAAAATATTTACATTAGTAAATCTTAATAAAATGATAATAACTGCGTGTTTCTAGACAAAAGTTCTGCTGCTTTTTATGATAAGTACAAATGAAGCAGTATAAAAACAAAATTCACGGAATCACAGAAGTACCGTTTGGTTCTATGATGTTTTTTTCATCTATCCAGCAGCTTGAAAATTACTTTTGTTAAAACAGTCATTAAATTTATTCATAAAGAAATTATTGAGGTACTGCTTGACAATCTGCAAAGAAATGAACTCAAAACCGTTCACAGAATTTTTAAGTGACCTGAGGAGCTTAAAATCTAAGAAAGAAAAGTCTAGCGAATATGGGGGGGGGGGGCGGACACTAAACATCCATGCCATTCAGTCTGTCTGCATTCATCGAAATGTGGGCTGAAGCATTATCATGATGGAAGACAACACTTCGACAACTGGGCAGTTATGGGCGCTTTGCTTCAATTTCTACTTTTCAAACTGCCATTTGGGAACGGTATTTTTCCGACTTTATAGTCTGATTTGGTGACAATTCATGGTAATGCAATTCCTTTATAGTCTGACCCCAGAAAAGACAACTCTCGATGCTACTAAAGGAGGTTCTTTTAACTTACCCCATAACTCTTTGCTTACAACAATATTGAATAGTGTCCACTTCTCATCTCCAGTAATGATTTATTTCAAAAAAGGAGCTGCTGCTTTTTTTCTTCTCCCCCCAACAAATAATTACATGCCGAATTAGGAGCAAGCATATTCTCTTTTAAAATATGAGGTACCCACATATCGAAGCAGTTTACATGCAAAATCTTCAAATATATGTACTGTATTTTTTTAAATCTTTCATCTTTCCTATAGTTCCTGAACTGTAAAGGGTGGGTTTTCAGCAATAGCTTCTTTCAGTAGGTCCTTGTTTACAAAGGATGGTCGTTTGGAGCGGGAATTATCTTATTTATCTGAAATTTCTATGCTTCTCAAACCACCTTTGAACACCTCAGAACCAGCATTTTATTCACGTATAACATAAATTTTAAAGGCAGTCTGAGTAACAAATTTTTCTTTTTTAAAATAAAAGAGCATAATATGACGGAAATGAACTCCTGAGTTCTCCATTCTTAGCACTGCACTGAAATAAAATTTATGCCATAATACATGCTATAATTTCACAATGTGAGCAGGAAAGAACGTGTTTAAATATTTGCTTCCATCAAAGTTACTCCTTTCAGGCAGTAACAAAATAATTAGAAGAAAATGCTCTTTGATTTGTAAAACTACGGAATTTTCCGGATGACCCAATAAGTATATTAATGTTTGCATTTGTGAAGATATATCTGCATTGAAATATATTTTAATCAGTAAAATTAAATTCTCTTATGATTTAACTAATAATTTTTTGGGTAACACAAAATTCAAGGGAAAAATAGATCTGAATTTTCAGTTTAATTACACTTTAATTATTTAGCTTTTGCCTTAAAATGCTTTTCTCAAATTAACATTTGCAAATTATTTTGGAACGCTTATAATTTTTAAATAAATTATGTATTCAAATGCATGTGACTTTGTAAAATGTTAGGAGATATTTACTTATACAAAGAGTGGCTGTGATTTTTTTTTTCGCGCTGTTCAACTGACAGCTAACTACTCTGCCGAGAGAAACTCTTTAAAAAACTGATTTGAATGGAGCATTTATTGCTGTTTTCTTTGCGAATCTTTTCCGCCTACCCTCTTTGCTGAAAATGGTATCTTCCAGAGGAAAAGAGAGATAGAGCCATAGGCCCATTATCGTTCCCCTCTTACCCGGTTACCCCTATTTTCTCCCCATCCCCAACATTACACGTCACAGGTAACTCGATACCACCCCGTCAGCGAGAAATTTTTTCCCCTTCACATTTTCCTAACATCGCAACCCATCCTAAAGACAGACCCGTTGCACCCCCTCTAATCAGCGTGGTTTTGGTATGCTTTCCTTCGTCCGCATCATGATGTACTGCTAGCTTTATTCGATACAATTGTCCACCTTGTTAATTTTCCGTCCCGTGGTATGGATATCACGATATCTTTACCAAGGATAAGAGCACTTCAAAAGCTTTTCACAAATTCGCTGCAATTTATGGTTGAAATTTGTCGGAGAATCTTTTTTTCCCCCAGCTGAAATGTAGCTGTGATGTACTACTTGCGTAACCTCCCTCAATTGCAACTCTTTTTAATTAGGCTTTCGACCTTCAATATTTTCTTAGCAAGTTCTTTTTATCTTGCGCCTTTTTTAAAGATAAAATAGGATGATTCTGAGCGAGCTTCAAGTTTATCCGTACCAGTTTCTTCTTTTTAACGATAATTTTCAATTTTATTTGCTGCTTTTTCTGAGATCTTAATGAGTTTCTTCATTTGAAAATACGCGGAATCCGTTATTGTTTCTTTTTTCTTTGCCAAGTCCAAGAGAGTTCAGTTGCGTATAGTTGAAGAGATTATTTAGCCAATAAAGTAGAATATGAGGAGGTTTTGTCATTCTGGCGCCCTATAGAAGCAAATATGGTATTGTATGGGATCCAAATATCATAGATTCGCAGAAAAAATTTCATAGTTATTTTATGTAAATGAAAGGAGCAAAGACGTAATCAAATAAAGGATTTTTAAATGAGTAAATTAAATAAAGAGATCAACTGTTGCAAGATAATAATCATTGCCTTATAACAGAGCACGTCTTTTTTTAGGTAATCTGTTACGGCAAAGCCCTCGTGGGTTATCAGATATAGAAAGGATGCTTTTCGAAGGAACGTAGCTCGCGTTTACGCTATATTAAATAGGAAAGGAATTCAAGTAACAAGTTAAATCACCAAAAATTAAACAGGAATGAATATAGCATCCACTAAAAAGCGAACATATCAAACCAGCAAACAGTTGGCTTCGGAAGGAAAAAATGAATCACCCACTGAGATTATTTCCTTTTTGATGATCCTAGTATATCTAATAAAATTTGCACCCATATACAATTTAATTCCTACATTTTTCACCCACGCCACTGCACATACTATACATATCAATAAGTTCAGATAGTGAGAATAAATTGATATATTTAGTCATCGTATTCATAATCTATTTTCAGTGTATATTACTATTGTTTCAGTAGTTTTTTAGAAAGGGGAATTTTAGATTTCTTATAGATAGTGTTCTCGTTCAGGATGTTCAGAAAAGGTGACTGCAAACATTGTTTTTCTAACTATTGATCCTAAATACATAGTGCTTCTAACTGTAAATTTCTTAAAATAACGTGGAGGCTTTTACGACAACAGTTTCAACACTGTAGTTAGAAGAACTTTGTAAATAAAAATTTATCATTTTATATATGCTAGACACAACAAAAAGTTCATTTAGTATAATGTACATTATCCTGAATATCCAATAAAAGTTTTGGGAAAAGAAAGGAGACCGAATTTAGTTACGAAAATCATTTTTCAAGATATTCAATTGGAATACATCTTTATCACAACTAGCCAAATAGGAGATACAAAACAAAAGTTCTTCTTTTGATTGCTTAATTTTTCTGTTAGATAAAAGAACACTCGTTATTAACTTTGCAGCTGCTGCATGTCTTTATGTTTGTTGCTTTGTAAAATTTTTCTCTGGATCATATGGTCAATATTTACGAAAACAAAACATATAGAATCGCTTTTTTAACACATTATATACTGCACTAAACTGTTTAATAAATTGTAGTCTTATATGTGCGATACTGCTTGAGATTATAAGCAGTAATATAATGATGAGTATAATCCCTGAGGTTTTATGTAAGAGCCATTAATAAAAGCACAATCGACAGCTTCATTTATAATTTCGGCGTTCAGAAGTTGATAAACTCACTAACTTTTTGATAAGCCTTTTAAAACTCAAAACACTAAGCTTTGCCTTGTAAAAAGATTTTTAAAGATATAAGATATCAGTTTGTAGAGTCATTAGGTTTTTTTTTTTTTTTGAAGCAGGAGACGTAAAAAATGTGCAATGCCCTCGCCGGGCTCGAACCTGAACCTCTCGAATACGTGCCGAGTGCGCTACCATTACACCACGAAGGTATGCTGGAAGGAGGGAGAAAATACCTTATATACCGTCCCTTTTGAAGGGCGGCTGAGAATTAGGAGACCTTGTCGCTAAATTCTGGTGGTGACGAATTATTGACCACCACCTTTTTAGTTCGGGCCCCAGTGTAGTGTCATTAGGTTATTTTGAAACAGGAGACATGAAAAATGTGCAGTGGTCTCGCCGGGACTCAAACCAGAATCTCTCGAATACCCGTCAAGTGTGCGAATGTTACACCACAATAGCATACTAGAAGGAGGGAGAAATTACCTTATTAGTTATCCTAGAAACCATAAAGTATTGAGCACTCGAATGAATGTAGATCTTTTGATTATATTCCATATAACAGCTAAATATGGATGCATGATGCACCTAAACATGAGTGGAATCTCAACATGAGTAAGAAGGAGGGAGATCCGGTACAAATTACTCTCTTTATTAATAAATACGCAAATCCCCCTAAACTGACTCAAGTACCAATTCATTTTTAGCCGTCAAGTTTATAAATTAAAATAATTAATCATGGGAGGAGACCGAAAATGCTAAGTCGTTAAAAGTAAAAAATTATATATTCCAAAAAACTGTTTGTACTATTAAATATGCTTTTAATGTGAAATATTCCTAGCTAAGTGGATTCGGCCATCAATGTTTATCTATTTTTTTAGTATTTGTTAAAATAGGCCGTTGTTAACTTTAAGTAAATACGCATAACCTTCTGACAAGTATGTGAGGTCGATTTTCTTATGTTCTTATGCTTTATTTAAGGGCCCACAGTATATTTACTACCAGAGCCCACAGGTTTACTCTAGGAAGCTGACTGCATTCATTGTTCATGTTTATTTTACTAGGCACCCACGACACATGGAATAAAGTTCTAAACAAAATAAAGCACGTTGGAGCTTTCCCGTATGCTGCTAACTTGGCTAAAATTTTCGGATTCATTATTCCCAGTTAAGCAATTTTCCAAAGAACAACTTAGTAGATTTCTACTGCACAGACAGCCGAGGACTGTCGACAGTTGCTGTTGTTGAAGTTTTTCCGCTGGAAAAGAGAAAGGATAGTAAAACAGTTGAAACAAATCTTCATTTCTGAGACCGACGTGGCAAATTATCAATGATTGATTTTAAAGGGCAAAACTCTTGAACCGAACACTTGCAAAAAGTTAAAAAAATATAATTGCTCAATAAAGATGATAAATCGTCTTGTCTAAGAAAATAATTCCCTGTAGAAATACAAATGCGGAAGAAAGCGTTTAATAAGATGAATGATGGAAAATGGCATGTAAAAAAATACAAAGTAAAAATAAATCATATGAAAAATTAGGTAGAAATTATGGAATGGTGTAAAGAATCTTTAAAGATGAATACTTTGCTAATGGCAATGAATTACTTTGTAGAGACATTGGGTTATTTCAGAGGAGGAGACGTGAAAAATGAGCAATGCCTTCGCCGGGACTCAAACCTAGACCTTTCAAATATGCGCCGAGTGTGCTACCGTTGCATTACGAAGGCATAAAGAAAGAAGGGAAAAAATACCTTATATACTCCCCCTTTTAAAAGGCGACTGGGGATTACGGGACCCATTTGCCAAATCCTGATGGTGAAGAATCATCATCCGCCACCTTTTTTTTCAGTTCAGGCGCCACTGTAGAGACATTAGGATTTTTCGAAGCATTAGACATGAAAAATGAGCAATGCCCTCGCCAGGACTCGAACCAAGACCTCTCGAATACTTGCCGAGTGTGCTACCGTTACATCACGAAGGCACGCAGAAAGGAGGGTGAAAATACAGCAAACTACGAATCATCTGGTGTTCTGAACATTGAAAATGCAGCAGTTGTAAAAACATGCAAAGTTCTGTAATCTGCGGTTCTGTCACACTGCGAAAAACAAATTCCAGTGAGGCGAAAGAGTGGATTAAAAACTTACATTTTAAAATCACTTCAGAATATGAATGACAGTTGCCAATTCTTGAACTCCGAATCTCCTCAAAATACCTTGAAATGATTTCTTGGGTCATTCTAAACCTGACCTCGGCACCAATAGTACAGCAAGCTTCTTTCGTTCTGCTACGAAATACAGATTTCACTGCTGGATTTTTTTTGGAATCTCCACAGCGATGGATTCAAATATTTTTCTTAACGTGGAGATGGCTTTTCCATTATGCATGAGAAAGACAGAACCGTAGGAAGACATATCTATATCCAAATGTATCAATCTATATCCGTAGACGAAAATGTACCTGTACGGCTCAAGCGCTGATCTGGAAAGTGCTTTACAATTCCTAAGGATCAAATAACTCTTCCTTCCCCTTTTGCCCCCGTCTCCCCTCTAGGTATATCGTATGGGGCCATGTAAATACACGGCACGATGTGGGATCGTAGGCGAATAAAACTTTTGTAAGCCAACATATTGATTGCATTTTCGGGACACTGATGAAAGGTTTGGAAATTCTCCTCATGGTAGACAATTCAGAGTGGTAAATGCGAATTTTTTATATATTTTTTCTGCATTTTTTATCATACATTTCTTTACGTTGGTAGATAGTATATTCGTTTTTTTTTTTTTTTGTTTTGTTCCTTTTGTGAAGAATGGTCGATATGGTAGTGAATATTTTTCCCAATTCTTTTTGACAGGAATTATCATTTTTGACGGGTATAGTTTGATTTAAAATGAGATCTACCGACATATTTGTTTAGGAAACAGTACGGAAAGCATAGGAAACTAAGAAAATATGAAAAAATTTGGAAGGTAGAGCATTTATTACAAATAATTTAACTTACGAGTTTGAACATATTAACATTTATTTTAAATTGATATCTAAGGGTATTATTTTTTCTGCTTGAGAATAATAGATTTATTGATTAATGAAGTTAAAGCTGATCTAAAATATTTCCTCAGTCAAAAATGCTTACCGCATACAATGATCTTATGATAAATTGTCATCACTTAATGGATTGCATTTGCCTCGGTTAAAAACAGTGATCATCAATATTTGATAACATTTTAATTTACTTAGCAAAGACAATAAGACAACGAATAAAAGCCTGAGAATAATTTTTACAATGAAATCAAACGTTTAACTGAACACAGTTTATTATTTTACTGTGCATAATCCAAAAGTAATCCGAATACATTTTTTACGAACACAATATTCACAAATAGAATGGAATATACTTTATCAATTTTAGCATAATCTCACTATCTTTAGTGCAGGAGTGTCAACGCTTCAATAATCTCCGAAAAGTCCGCAAGAAAGTTTTAGCCATTGAGGTATACCAACACTTCCATCTTACTGCCATTCTTGTCAGTGTTTAACTCTTTGAAGGGTCCATCACAAACCTATTGAAGCAAAACGTACGCCTCCCTAATACTGTCTCTTCATCCTCTGATGGATGGCTGTTAATTTTTCATCTTCAGTACCGAAAATTAGTTAACTGTACCCTACTTTATTTCGTATATACTTTTCAATGAATGGCCATAATTATGCCAGTTTTTGTTTACACGTTTCTCACCAGGCGTTACTAAAACGTTATGCTGAAGAGCATCAAATCTTTACCTCCGTATTAAAATTAACTTTTAACTGTCCCTCGAAATGCATAACTTTCAGTACAATCATGATTAATGCATATTAGTAAGCTGATGCTTAAGAAACCAATTTGGCAATTGTTAGAGATTTAAAGCTAAACAAAGACGTTAAGTATGCTGTAATCCAGATTCCGCTTTTGTAATTAATTGATTTCAAGCCTCCCAACCGGTATAATGGTTAGCATCACTAACTGCTGTGCCGAAGGACCAGGTTTCGAATCCCGGGGAAGGCATGAATGCTTGTAAATATATAATGACCGTGTGGCATGGGGCTGACACTTAATATGCGGCGAGCCGAAATTCCTCTTGAGAGGTTGGTGGTAGGAGAAGAGAAATGTTTGACCCTTGGATCTGTTTTTGCCCGGAGGGCTCTCCATCAAAACTGGGGGCGGAATTAGCTATATCGCACTGTCAACTGTAGGATGCTCAAGGGTATTTGCCAACTACAGGCGTAAACTTGCGCTCCTTGCCAAGAGGAATTTCGCGAGCTTGGGCTGACTATAAGTCAGACAAGTGAGCATTAGCAGCAACAAAAACAATACTTTATTAAAATAAGTTCAACCCATAATACCGAATATAGCCCAATAACTGAGTTTATTGTAAACCCTAACCAATTAAAATACTATGGTTCAAAACATAAATTCGTATATTAATCACGGAAAGTTTACACGAGTTCAAACAAAAAAACAAACGGAATCAAGATGTCTTATTACCCTAAAGATGTGCTTCCTAGACTTTCTAGCTTGTGACCCTAGCTTGTAGCTTCAGATGCATGTAGTTGCGATTTGTCGCGGCAGTATGCACATAGTTTTTTCAAAGTAAAAAAGGAGATGAAGAATAGGTGTGGAAGAAAACAGAGTCACAAAAATGTAATAAGTTAAGGTATACAGTTATTTAGTAATAAGTTAATAATAAATTAATTCATAATCATAAATAATGAATATAACATTATGTAACAAAGCAAAAAGATTCAGAGTTTTGCGGTCTGACTGCTGGGTGGCGACACAGTTTGGGAGCAACTGATCTGATGGTTGAAACTTGTATTCACAGGCGAAGAGATGTTGAGCTCAAATCCAAGTAATTTGAATTTTACAATTTTGTAAAATAATTTCGTAAATGAAGCGCACTATGAAAATTTTTATAGATCGAAGGCAAATGAACTTTGTAAATTAGCTTGGTTTTAAAAAAAGGAGAAATACATTTTGCTATGTTTAAATTACATATGTAATACTGCATTCCCTGGAACAGAATTAAGTCCCATTTACGCTTATTCAATTTACTCAACTAGCTAATATTCTTATTAAATTTTAGAATACAGAGCTATAAAAAGCTTTATAAAAGTATAAAGATCCGAATGCATGACACAGCGACTTCTTTCTAATTGGTCAGGCTTTATAAATATACTTTCGATAACTATATATCGAACATATGTTAAAGATAAAGATTGACAAAGATGGAAAGAATTTTCATTTAATTTTAAATGTTTTCATTAAAGCCTAATCTGAAATTTGCGTTTTATGAAAAACGGATTTAATAATACAGGTTTTAAAAATACATATACATTTATTAAAATAACATAAATAAAATCTAGCAAAAAAATAGAAAAATTAAAACTCTTGATTCTTGGTTCATTTTCTCAAAGTAATTTGACAGAAAATATTGGAGTAACAGTTCAAATTTTGGATTTTTTAGGACCTTTTAAAATAAAACTGCTACAGAAGGAGGACAATTTTTTCAACAATCAATGCAGACAAACATTAGGAAGGGAAGGCTAAATTCCTTCAGGAAAACTAAGAGTGTATTACTCAAGGCTGTGTCAAGGTCATATTGGTAATCTATTTACCGCTGAAAGTGAAGCAATCACATTTTTCTTTTAATGAACGCTTGATGTTAGTGGAACTATTCCTTGAATTAAAACATATAAGGTCTTTTTAAGTTAGGATTCGAATGACAGGAAACAAACAAACAAAAAAAATCGAGTTTTCCAATTTCAGATCATTTCAAGACTCGAGGGGTTCAAACTTTCCACCCCTAATAATGATATATCAGTGGAACTTAATTTTTTTTAATTCTTTAGTTAAACAAAGATATAAGTAAATCAACCTACAATAGACGTGTATGTCAGCTTCTAAAAAACATACTATTTTTCTAAAAAAATCTGATCGCTTTCATTTTCCGAATAATACAGTCTCCTTGAATAAATCTAGACGAAACGTACACATCAGCTCAGGCCTAACCTTTAGAAAATCCTTCATGTATCAGCTTTCTGCCTTGGTAGGTCTTTCATCGGTAAATCCAGCGGAGAAGCCATCCTTTCGTAGAAGATATGAGGAGTAAAGAAGGAAAGGAGACCCTTCCAACGGCAGAATTTTTTTAACTGCTTCTTCTTCTGTCTAGATTACCCCAACCCCTCCTATTTGAGACAGGAAAGAAAAAAGACTTCTCCAAGATAAGCATGGCTTGGTCTTCCTCTAAGATCGTTTTCCCAACACCACCTTTCTCTTCCAGCGCTACATTTAGGAAGTTTTCAGCAACGAAACTCGTGGCAAATATGCAATGTTGAGACTGTTCTATTTTCTGTGACTTTACTCTCCAGCTGTGACTTTTTTACCCATTCTTTTCTTTTAATGCTTATAGGTAAACAGCCAAGATCTGAATGTATCGAAAAAATAGTAAAGAACGAAGTATTCTGCAACTTCATATAACAAAATTAGAGTGCTTTCCTGATTTAAGAAATTCACACAGAAAATCGCTCATTTCTGAATTTTACTTTCTCGAAATTTTCATTTCCATGTAAACTTTCACTTGTCAAAAGGAAATCAGGTTAAGCAAAAATTTTCTAGAGGGAGAAATAAACACTTGTGTTAGATGCAGTTTAAAAGGAATAAGACTATTGGATGTTAAAGAAGCGATAGTTGCAGGAGACAATAGTCGCAAGAGCTCGTCTCCTGCATTTAAATAGAAAATTTAAGAGTTCGCCGTGAAATTAATGACAAGAACGCCCACGGCTTCACGAGCAAGAGTGCCGGATTTGAGTGAATCAATGTAAGCTACTTAAATTGGAACTACGATGGGCTTCAGAATTAGGAGTTTTGACTTAATTAATAGCGATGTACAGTTGATTAATGAAATAAAATTGTTTAACATTACCTGCTGTTGAAAATTCTTCTCTAACTACCAGTAATGGTTTATTTGCAACCGAAATGAGAGGCAAAAAGAAAGGGCGCTGAAAATGAAGATGATTTGACTAAAAACTCTCAGGCAAAATTAAAAATCTAACAACAAGAGAAATTAATTTTTAAAACTTATTCTGTACTTCATAAAATTTTAAGTATTGTGAGAGTTATTGAAAAACGAATTTTACTTTTTATTTACATTTATAAAAAATAACTAAAGCAGCACAGATTTACGCTTCGAAATAATTAATCAGTATAACTAACAATCTATTCTTTGAAAAACGCAGTAAATGCTCCGTAATAACAAATAATTAACTATTATTCATTCTTACGATTTTTTTCCATTATGGGAATACAATTATTATGAGAACCAAAATTTCAATGACGCTGGTAATACATATCGATTTGAATTGAATATTTTTACTATAGGGGTGTAAATAAAAAATATGCATGCACAGGTCAATTGAGGCATTTTCATTCAACGTCATTAGTCTCTTTGCTTAAATGACTGTTATTTCTAAAAGCAATTCAATAATTTTCCCATTTAGAAGAACTGGTTTGATAAGTAAAAATTTACCTGCTGCACTTATGAAAAACATGTTCTTAAGCGTAAACTACTACAAGTGAATCCGTTCTGAATAGAAAAATTTTGAAAATATACGGAAAATAGAAATTTTGCATATGCATGTAACATTTCTTTGTTGTACAAATTTAACCAGATTCAATACTAATGAGCTGGAGTTTGAGAAAAGGGAATAAGAAAATAAAAAATGTAGTTTTGTAAATGCGCAAATTTGTAAGACTTCACTGAAGACAAACATACTGAATCAAACTTTGAAAAATACATATACTATCATTTTATTATAATTGTTTTTTAACAGTTTCCGAAAGCAAAATTTAAATAAATTAAATCTGAATCTCTAAAAATGTATCAAACGAGATCTGAGAAATTAAGCACTTTATAAATAAAAAATTTAAGTTACTGAAATACGAAAGTAAATTATGCTTAAATATCAAAATTATAGTTTGTATTACCATTAAGGAAAAAGGGTATGGGCAAAAAAATACATTTTGATGAGTAGAGAAGGCTTGAAAGAAACCTAAGCCAACACTTGATATACTTTCTTGGATGAAAAAAAAGAAAATTTGAAGTATCCAGATAGCGATATGCAGTGCCCACGTTTATTAATTTGCTCTTAAAATTTATGTTATCTTTAATGAGACATTTTGAAACTTCACTCACGATGGAGCCACTTGTAGAGCCTTTCAGTATTTTTCGAAGCAGGAAATCCGCAGTGCCATCCCTGGGAGCGTAATGGCAAACCGCACATTGAGTTCATCAGTGTTAACGAATTTCGTTTACTGCGCATGCTCAATGGTGTACCGTTGGCGAGGAAGGAAATACTGGCGGTTAAGCATAAGCAGCCGTACGCAAGCCTGTTCATCATGTAGGTCTTATCGATCGTTTACAACTATAATACTACGGAATTTGTTTGTGGTTGATGCATTTGCTTCTGTTTCATTTCATTTTAGTTTATTTCGTTCATAAACATTATATTTAATATCAGTTTTTTATAATAATTTCTTCGACTTTAATTCAGGAATTTAAACTGGATTTATTCCTTAATTTGTTAAAGTATATACGAATAGATCGTATGGTAAGTACTCAATTGTTTTTATTCCTCAGAAGTATGATCAACAAACATTCAGTTAATATATCTTTTAATGTTTCCTGTTTTGTAATCTTTCTTCAACGAAAATTTCGGTAGTTTAGAATCGATATTTACACTCTAAGTAATGAAGCAACTTACAACCTAACAAGTTTAAAGACGTCGAACTGTTTATGCTCAGATAACAGAATATCTACCATATACCGTATTTTTCTTCTTTTAAAATTGCGCCAAATTCTCATCTGGACATGCACAGTATGCGAAATTCGCTTAACATTGATCAACTGAATGTGCGGTCTGCTATTACGCTCCCCGAGACTCGAACCCTGGAATACGTGTCGATTATGCTTCCTATTACATTACGAAGGCATGCGGTAAGCAGGGAGAAAATACCTTATAACCTGAAAGTTTATTCTACAAAAAATTCGTGGTATTTTCTTACTAACACAGAGAAAGGACAGTTAAATTATTATGACAAGAAAGAAAGATGATGCTAATTTAGTCGTTATGGTAATATTTAATGGAAGAATGTCACTTTTTATGACAGTTAAAGTATTTAATACCTTGGAAAAAAAAAAGAGAAATCGTGATTAATTGTAACAATTCTCAAGTGTTTCAATTTGTGACTAATGACAGGTTTGTAACGAAAAAATATTTCTTTTATTCTTTTTTATTTAACTTGAACAAGATGAAAGTAAATGGAAACGGTTTCTGCCGCACTAAACTGCTCATATGCTAATAAAATGCCATTTTAAAGCTAAATTGCTCATACGCTAATAAAATGCCAGTTTCAAGAAGAAGGAAAATAAATTACTTCAAACTAAAAAATTGAACACAAAATGAGATTAATAGCAACTTTTGTACATATTTAGTTTTCTTAGTAAGCTTTCCGAGGCATCCCAACTTTCTTAGTACATATTTATTTTTTCTTCTTTTCAGATTTCCAATTATTCTGTGCAGCGGTTAAAAATATTTCTCGTGAAACTGAAGGTTATTGTGTGTAATTTAGGTTTCGTTTATTCCGAAACTGAACTTAAAAATACGACATCACCTAATTTTTTGAGAATTAAGTTTAGTTCATGACAAAAGGATATTTCATTGCAGTACAATTTCTGTTATTAATATTATCATTATAGGACAATTAGTTATATTAGAAACTTAAAATTCAGCTCATACAGAGCAAAAAACGTAATTTTAAAAACTACGAGGAAAAGATATTATTGTCGAAATGATTAAGGATAGACGACAAAAATAAGCTTATAAGGTATGCTTTCTCTCCTTTCTGCGTGCCTTCATGGTGTAATTGGAAGCGTACTCGACTCGTATTTTGAGAGGTCCGAGTTCGAGTCCTGGTGAAGGCATTGCTCATTTTTCACGTTTCCTGCTTCAAAATAACCTAATGACTCTACAAGTGGCTCCCGAAGTGAAAAAAAAGGTGGTGGATGATAATTCTCCACCACCAGGATTTGGCGATTAGTCCCCTAATCCTCAGTCGCCCTTTAAAAGGGGAAGAATATAAGGTATTTCTCTGGCTTTCTTAGCATACCTTCGTGGGGTAGTGCTCAGCACACACGACGCGTGTTAGAGAGGTCCGTGGTTCGAGTCCCGGCGAAAGCATTGCTTTTTTTCATCTCTCCTGTGCTTCAAAAAAATGCTTAATGTCTACAGTATTTGCATTAAATTTTTTTTAAAGCTATGACTGAAAAGGTGACAGTGTGAGTAAATCTGGACTTACACCTGTGATTGAAAAGGTAATACAGTGTAAGTCTGGACTTACATGTCTGGAATAAGTGAATTTGTTTCTCGGTGACCTTGAAATTAAAGAATAATAATGAAAATAGATGTAATATTTGGGTTCTTCAAGCGCAATGTCTATAAGAAGTACTAAGAAAAAGACTTTTAAATGTAAAACAATGTTATTTTCTTAGTATTTCTTTGAAATGTTAATTTGCTGTTATTAAGTTATAAACATCATGTTATAGCTATTACCTAGATAATCGTGAGTAGAATTAAGAAATGCAACTATAAGGTGTAAGTATTAGGTTTCTATAATTACCATTAGTTAAAAGTTTCTTAACGAAATGCTTTTGAATGGTATTTAATTCTTCTAGAATTTCATCATTTCTGTTCACCCCGGATCATGGCTAATTGGTAAAAAAATTTTATTTTTTTGGATTATTCTTTCCGAATTGGTTTCTAACACAGATAATTTTCATTAAACAAAACCTTCTACATAGTCTATTTAGTTCTCTCAAATTAATAGATTATTTTCTTTATTAGCTCAAAAGGACGTTTGCCCAAATGAACTATTTGTCTCGAAACGGGATTTTGAGTCGAATCAGTATAAAATTCTGTATTACTTTTAGATTCTTACAACCAAATAGTATTGCCCTATATTTAAAGAAATTAAATAATGAAGAATTTGCATAATGCATGTAAGTTTCTCTCCTTATGAAAAAACGACACCACCTACAGCTATCAATTTTGAATAACACAGTTCTCCACCCGAACAGGCACACCTGGAATCCCGAATTTTTATTTTGGAATTTGTTTTATTATCTATTTCATATTTTGTAAAATTTTAGTGAATTTTTTATTAACAGCCTTAGTGATTTCAGAGAGCAGAGGCAACACTATACTGAATATTTTCTTTCTCCAGCGCGCGAGGCTATCTATCAGAAATTCTAAAGATGTGCTGTTTTTAAATATTTTGTGCTTTTGTTGTCCAATTGAGTTTTATGTTGCGTAAGTGCCAAGAAAGTGACATTTAATAAATAAAGTTAACATGTAAAACTTTAATAATAAAACAAAAAAAAGTTTGAATGTCATCTTAGTAAGAAAACTAAACATTGGTGTTATGAACTAAGAAAAGGTTAAAAAAGAAAAAAAGAAAGAAAGGAAAATGCATGTCAACATTTAACATTGCATCGGGAATTCTAAACACATACTGCTATGCAGCTTTTTAAATTAATAGAAAGAAAAGTGTTGGTTAGCAGGAGTGAGTGCAACAGCAGGCTGATAGACTGCGAGCTCAGCGAGAGCATTGTGGGGTTCCACCCTTTTATTTCACAGTTCAATGTGAGAAAGCTCTTACGCTGATAATCGCTTGAGTGCGTGAACAGAGACGTAAGACTCAAGAAGGGTTAACTACCCTTTATTTCTCAAAATAAGTATGAACACAGTCTTCTCCTATCTCGGTGCGTACAGCAAAGCCTCCACTTCGGCTTGAACTCAAATTAATAAGAATTAAACTTAACTAATGCTTAACTGAAAGATATAGCCGAAGCTATCAAGATTCTAAGTAGTTGGCCCTTAAATCTCAATTAAGTAAGCGAAGCTATCAAGGGCCTAAAGTACGGCCGAGCATAGTAATAGCTTAGAGAGAGATGTAGCCAAAGGTAAATGCGCGCTATTCAGGAATTCTGGCTCTCTAACGAAGTCAGTGAAGTATCGACTTAAATACTACTCTTACTCGTTTGCATTAAACGCGTTTCTGAGAATACGTTCTGGTAGGAAATTGTAAGCTGACGCTAGAAGAGATAGGAAAGGTGCGTAAACTTAACTATTTTAAAATTAGGATAAACCTTACAGAGCAAAACACCTTAACAAATCCTTTTTGGGAACCGTTAAAATCTGAAACATTTTAGATTTTTTTTTTCAAGATACTACAAGCTTATTCTATGCATAATCAACCAATCATTTCTTATTCGCGAGCTCCGTTAACATTAAAAGTACCACAAATGAAAAACTTAATCATCTACATAATTATTTCTGTTATACGCAATCATAAAAACTTCGGTATAAATATAAATACCGCAGAGAACTCAATATAAATTTAATACTACATTAGTATCTTCTAAGCTTAATAAAAATTGCATATTTTCAGTGCATTAATAGTCCCGCTCCTAGACATAAGTATTTTAAAGCTTAATGCGCAGCAAAAGAAAGTACGAAAATGCTTATGAACAAATTCTCAAATATGTTACTTTTTATTTTTAGTGCCACTCAGTAGCTTGTGAATTTCACCTGTCAAACACAACTTAGATAATTGAGTTAAATTAATCTAGATATATTATTAATTTTCAAATTTCTGAAGGTCCTTTCCAAATATGAAATATCTTGATATAAGTTTATATTTATTCATAATTCAGGAGAAACCACTTTAATATGTATGTTTTCTTATAACTTTTAAACAGCATTTACTAATTTAAGAGTGGTATGAAGCGGAGAGTTCAGCGTCAGAAGGCGGATTGCGAATGAAGCCGCAGGCGAAAGCGCAGAGCCAGTCAACTGATAAGATGGAAGACATTGCGAGCGAGGTAACAGAGACTTGGCACCCCCGATCTGACAAGAGATTACAAATCTTTTACACAGTTTTCTATGGTAAATGCTATAACTAATCAACTTTTACCTGTTAAAGTATAACCAACTTTTACCATTTTTCTTCGTATTTCGTCTATTTAAGGTCACAAATTAGTCATAAATGTTTGCAAATTTATTTATATACTGTAACTGAACAAAATAATAAAATTAATTCTATATGTTTTGAAGGAGTGTGGTGATTTCAGAATCAGAATAAAGATATAATTATTTAAAATATTAATGAAATCTAAAACCAGCATTGAATTTATTAAAAATAATTTACTATTCAATAAAAATGATTTTGGATTTACGTATTTGTGTAACACATAGAATTTTAATCAATAAACGCTTAGAAACTTAATAATTTTTTCGAAGAATGTGTAGAACATACAGAAGTTTCTTCAGAGACGATTTAAACTCTTTAAAAAGTATGAATTTTTTTTTTTTATCAAAGTAAGTAAACGTTGTTAATGCAGAAGAGGAATGAAACATTTTAAAATTTCAAAAATATCTGTTGAAACAGTTATTTTTTCTAGTTTAATTCACATATTTATATATTACTGCTTGAATAAAATCATAAATGTTACTGATTTCTTGAAATTAATTCTATGCGTTTTCACAAACGCATTTTAAAGTATACTACATATTTTTTTAAACTTCGAAAATGATTCACTTTTGTAATTATTTTACTTTACATTAAATGTATTTGGAAGGAAGCATTTTAGTATTTGATAAGGGTATGAACTCTGCTGATAATCAAATTCATCGAGCTGGAAAATATAAAAATTATATGAGATAATATGGTCTTAAATATTTCAAGTGATTCTTCAAAGTGAATTGCATGATCTGATGAAAAATATCAAACGCATTATTAGATTTCAATAAAAAGAGGTAATTAAAAGAGTCTGTACTAAAATTATAAGATTGGGTAGACTTTTCTCATTACGTGATACGGATATTGTCTACTTTATTAAGTTTCTTCTATTTAAATTCTTCATATAGTTTAGAGTATACGGTGGGTAAGCATCTTAGCTTTAGTTTTATATAGATAGTTAAATTAGCCCAAATATGTTTAATGCCATAATATAAAACGTTTCAAATATTATAAAGTCTCGAATGATTCATAATTTTTGTGCGTATACTGATAAGGTGACTTAAGGTTTTTCACCTTAGAATAATTTGAAAGCCGTCTAGAAAGCTCCGACTATAGGCAAATGTAATTCCTTTCAATAATTCTGGTAAATAATTTAAAGTTCGGTAAAGTGTCTATCATTATTTGAGTTAAGACAGTAAATTTTCTAATATTTTATAATAAAATATGATTATTTCATATTTAATTATTAATATTATCTTAAAGAAATAGTTCTAAGATGGGTATTTTGTATTAAGACAGCGTGTAATATGAAAAAATCTGAATGAATTAGATAGCCTGCCGTGTTTTCGGCTTGGAAAAGGTAAACAATTGGCATTATTAATCAAATTACAATTCTCGAACGGTTTGTAAAAGACTCCAATTATATAAATTTGTACCTATAATTATAAGAAAGTAAAACGTTATTTGTGTGTACAATTTTTCTGAAAAGATATTGTGCTTCTTTAAATGGACATTATCAAAGATTTTGTAGATGATAACATAATGAGGATTTTAAATACTTGAGGTGTACGAGAGTTAAAATATTCAAAAATGCAAAGCGGAATTTGTGTAAAATATCACTTACTGTTCTTTTTTATTTTCATTGCTCTGTAAATATATGTATATTGGTAATGGTTACGTTGTGTAAAGGTGCGGTATGTCTTTAACAAGATTTCATTCATAAGGAAAGACATTGACAAATAAACAAATGAAAACTGACATTCATGAATGAAAATCATAATATAGAGCTTATAAAATAGAATGTAAGTGAAAGGCATTGATGTCGGCTATTGAAATAGGTTGATATTGTATTATTCTCAAATAAATGGGTTAATAATATATGCTAGAACTAAAATTAATGTAATTATAAAGATTAACATGATTATAACGTAGAATTAATAGTAGTGTGTTAAAATGAAGTTTAAATAGATGCAACTGATTAAAACCATTGACCAGTGGTAGTTTACCTCTAGTTCGGTATTGGAAAGTTGATGTTTAGAAATTTCATCATATATGTAACATAAAAAAATACTTGGTTTCCTTGAAAATTCTTCGGAAAAGTAGACATAGCCGTAATTAGCTCAGGAAAATGTAATAAACGTAAAACAGCATAGTCAGTGCATTAAAAAGGGCAAAAATAATGTTACGCACGCAATAAATTAGCAAAAGATACTGAATTGAAAGTCAGATTCATTAAGATATATTTCTGTATGAGTGCATGAAATAGTGAATAAGATCCTAGACTTACGGGTGAAAGTTGTTGTAAAATATCAAAAGTGGAAAACAGCGAACTCTCTTGAAGGTAATCGGGGTTCAAAACTAAACATTGCTAGCATCGAAGTACTTGAAAACACTTAAGAAATAAATAAACGCATTCAGATATAAATGATAATAAACTATATTGCTAAAATAGGAAAGAAAATTTGTGCGTAAAATTAAGTGAAATGAAATCATGTAGATGATCAAATACGTTTGGATTACATAAAAAAGTATATTAAAAATTATGAGAAAATATTTTTATACGTTGGAAATTATAAAGGCTGGAAGTACGAATGAAGTTAATAATAATGTCTAAAAGGAAGTAAAATAATATAATTAGTAATGGTAAGACTGCTATACAATGAAAACTTGTAGAACAGGTAAATTAAAATAGAACTACAAAATATAGACTAAGAAGGATTCAATAAACAGCAATCAACAAACAGCCTTAAAATAAAGTACTAAACATAAAAATATCTGTATGTTTAGGAAAGTTAAACATATGAAAAAACTTCTGTGTGAAATTAAATGAAACGGTATGTGACAGTATAATCTGTCGCTTTAAATAAATGCAGTATTATGAGAAAAAATATAATGAATGAGTTAAAATTCAGAGTATGTTGGAAACTACGAAGTGAAAAAATTGTACGAAAGAAGTTAAAAATCCTACCTAAAAATAAATAACGGGATAACTAAACGGCATGTTTAGGAATAATTATACTTGTAAAATATGACAAATTAGTTAAAATTCATATTATACAGAAATTATTAAAAAGGTGTGGAAAAAAAAGAATTCTATTTGAAGTGAAATAAAGCGATGAAAATTCGTTTCGTTAAATATTAAGATTACGGGGAAATAAATAGTCATTATGAAAGGAAAAAAGAAAAAATAAGTTAAAATTAAGAGTACCTAGGAAATTATATAGGGTAAAATGTAGGGAAGAAATTAAAACCTACATTAAATTTTTTTATATACTCGTAAAATTCAGTATAGCTGACGCGAATCATTGATTAAAGTTGGAAATAAGAATGTGAAAAAATTATTAAGTGTAGATATAAATGTGTAGATACGAATAAGTAAGAATTAATAATTAGGAGATAAAATAGTCGGAATGCGGAAAAAAATATAACTTTCAACGGGGAAAAAATTAACATAATTATAGAAATTATTGCCGAAATTTTCGAAAAATACTTATAATCGCTTATCAAATTGTAAAGCCAAGTTCTTCTTATCTCGCTTGTAATGGCCTCTCTTTATCAGTTATCTGGCTTCCCCCCTTCTGTTGGTTCATCCGCAATCCGCCTACTGGCGCTGAACTCTCCGTTTGATACTACTTTTAAGCTTCATATGAGGGGGAAGTGAATTACATTTTACAAATTGCGTTGCTTAATACCATCTAGGTAGAAAATGATCTACTAGCTATTCAATGTACATGAAACCACTTAGGTTTAGTAACTTAGAGAAAAACTCTTCTTGTAATAAAATGAGACTGTTCTGCTTGACTTTTTACTACGTATAACATGATCGAAAGCTTTTAACAATCATGAGGCAAATTTTCCATGATTCAAGCATTATGAAACATTAAAGAATGATTTTGTATCTTATGACGAAAAGTGTTACCTTCCACTATGTGTAATATGAGTACAGACTTTGAACTACCACGAGACAGATTTACCTTCATTCAAGTAGAAGGATAAATCAGTATCTTACTGTAATATGTATCTGTAATAGAAATCGAAATATGTCAAATTAAAAGGTGTAAATGCTAAGCTAAAGACGTTTCTGACGTCAATATATACACTTCCAAAAAATTACCTTAATACTTCCTACCCTCTCTCCCACCCTTTTCGCCTTTTTTCAAACTATACAGCGGGAGTAAAAATTCGTAAATCCACAGCCAATTTAAAATGAAGACTATTTTAATGAGAGAAGATAAAGTGAGAGTTTATCTTATTATATCCATGAAAGAGTTTTTATCATAGCAGAATTGCATGCATTTATTCATTCCTCTTTTTGTCATTTTATAACTCTACGTAAATGTCGGACTTTTTTATGATGCCCATTTCGACTGGCAGTTAGTTTCATATCATCTACCATCCAACAGTTTTATTAATTTTTCCTTCCACAAACAGAATTGACGACTCTATATTTTCGAAAAATTTACTTTAAAGAAAATAGCATGCATTTGCCAAGATCACTAATAATTTAACAAGTGATTTACTTAATTTAACAAATGACAATTAACAGTTTAATTAACAAGCGTAATATAATAATTTAAGAAGTGATTTGTGAACTAATTTAGCAAGTTATTTGTGAAATAATTTAACAAGTAATATCCAGTATGATTTGCAATTTGTCTTAGGAAAATATCCCTCGGAGCAGGCGTGACAAAACTACTGCTCGCTACCCCACATACGACTCATTGATCCGGTAAATGCTGTTCGCGTTATGATAAGTAGTAGTATTATTTTAGAAATGTATTGCAACAATTTGAAATACTGTTCATTGTCAAGCTTTTCTAAATAGTTAATAACTTAAATTTTGAAACTGCAGCATGCGCATAATAATTTTGAAATATTGCCAAAACGTATGTCATGGCCTAGTCATCAAAATAATAAATAAAAGGAAAATAATTATGTTTCTATAACGTATTGTTTGACGATACTAGTTTTAAAACCGAAAAGCCGAATTCTAAAACATGAAAACTTGGTGGTTTATACTGCACTAACTTCGGTAGCGCAATTGGTTAGCGCGCCATACCTAACGATAGTACTTATAGGAAACTTATATATACTTTCTTTAACTCGTACCAGTTTCGACACTCATTTGCAAATAAGTGTGTATGTATAAGCCAAATGTGAAGAAACATTGTTGGTTTAATTTTACAGATTTTTGCCTTACGAATGAGAAGTTACGGCAGGAGATTTCTGTTTCTTTCTTAGATCAAATTTTTTTGCCTACTGAAAATAGCTCGTAATAATCATTAAAAGAAAATATTTAATATAACTGAAAAAAATCCAGTATATCACAGAAAAATAATTTATATAGCTTAGGAATATATTTTTCTGAACATATATACAGAACAAGAGCAAAAATAATTTTTATTAGCTCTTAATAAATAACCGAATTAATTTTAAAAAGCGAGAAATTCTTGCTAATTTAAAAGTAGGTAAGGAATGCAAAGTTAGATTGGTGTGGGCTGGGAATAAAAGTCGATTGATTTCAAGGATGATTTGTTTGTTTACTTGGATTTTTTTTCCTTTGCTATTTAAAAAAAAAATATTCCACTGATTTGAAAAAGATAAAAGTATCTACTTGTGGTTGTCGGAAATTTCAGTTGTAGCTCTTGAAATTAAAGAATTTTATTAAGTGATCCCATATGACCTGCAGTCTGGACACCCTCTGGTATAGAATAAGCTGTTTTCTTGCGTGCGTAACTACCTTTAAGAGTAAGTAAGACAAAATACTATATTGTGATTCTGTTCTGTTTCATCAAACCTTCCGCTTGTCCAGGTGCCCGTAAGTGGGATACTCAGACTCAGCCTTCCCTTCTTAGCTCGTTCGATGACTGACATGCATATTCTTTAAGTTGACTTTAAGTTGAAAAATAAAAAAAAAAAGAAACTTTAACAAAGGGAAAGAAATTAAAAGGTTTTTAGCACAAACTTTAGACTTTTCATCCTCAGTTTTTCTGCAAAAATTTTCGATCTTACTTGAAACCAGGGATTTTTTGTATATAGCAACTGAAACTTTAACATCTTACTTACCCGAATATAAGATGAGTTCACATATAAGAGATCATACATTTCTAAAGATGTTTTATATGGAAAAATAGGACTGCATATAAGATAGCTTCACATAATTAAAAGTATTTTTTGATGAATTAAACTCTCTAAATACCAAGCTTTGAGGTTAAATTAAGTAAATTTTATTATCTTTCAATGTAAATGTTAAGAGATAAAGAATAGTAAGAGATAAATTACTTTAGCACATTTCTTAAATATTAAGCTGTGCTTGTAAGATGGATTTAATTTTAAAAAGAATTTTTTAAGGTAGAAAATTAATATTATTTTATATTCAGATCAGTGCAATATTTGTTCTCACGAAATATTAATTATGTAATACATTTTAAACTTCAATACAAATTTTAAATTTGGTGGTTTTCATTTTAATTATAATGAAGAATAATTACTGTGGTTATCAGCATAATGACAAAAGAAGTTCTTCCTTAAAATAAATACAAGAACTTAACACTTTTGTATTTCAGTTACATATTCCAAAATTTCTTCAAAAACAGCTTCAGTTAAAAACACCGCCATAAAAAAGAAAAATCGCATAGAGAAGTGGAATGCTTTAATTTCTCCGAAGTCTTCTCCGATTCAAAGCAAACATACATTTAGTTGTATTTTGGCATAAAATATAACTCCAGTTCAATTGAAAATTTAGTGAAAATTAAATTCAGGGTTTCAAAAATAAAAACAGTGATTATAGACTTTACGAAACATTTTAGTCCCCAAATTTCTCGTTTTTACTTGATCAAAATTGATATTTATTCCCTAAAGAAAAGAATAATGTTAAAATGTTCCCCAAGTGGAGCGCTCTCTGATTTTTAATTTAATCTACGGTTGTATTCTTTTCCATTTCACTTGTTTTCCAATTCTTTCCTTCGGAAGCTTGAGAACGCATTTATATTCCCTTAGTTTTTCCTCCCCCAGAAATGGAAAGATTTTTTTAATGGACCTGTATTAAAGAGATGAATGAGAAGTTAAATGAAAATTATCGAACTCAGAAATAAAAAATAATTGGTTGTTTTCAACTCTTATTTAAATGCCGCAATGAATTCATTGGCCATCTCAATTTTTCTCAAAATCCCTACAGTGGTTATTTAAGAACATTTAAAGAACAGCTAGATTTTCCATTAAGAGGAACTAAACACCGTTGAGGGAAGAAAGTGCCTTTACAAAAACCTTAATCTGAAAATCTAAATTTAATTAAAGTTACTTGGAAATGTCAAATTAATAACAGCTTAATCACAAATATGTAAATCGTCGTTTAATGGTATCAGGAATATTGTCTGGACATCAGGTTCCGTGAAGACTTTGAAATAAAAATATTTTGGAGCAAAATACAAGGTACAAAACAACATTCATTACAGTAATCTGAAGCATTTAAATATCTTAAAATATTTAGTACCTTAAAAGAAAACATAAAAATAGCACACAGTTTTATTTTTAAGTCTTATTTACTTTCTCCGACCTTCTTATTGTCTAAAAAAACATGCCCTGTTTTACTATTCGCTTTAATCTGATGTTCTTCTCCTTTTTATTTGCCATCTTTCATAATGCAGAATTTTATCAAAATTTATATTGTAAAAGTAATTCTATTCCTCAGTATTTAGTTTCTTATCTCCGTCTTTTACTAACAGCCAAAGATTTAAATTGCTAAATAATAAAATAATCTAATTTCTAAAATAAGTAATAAAAATAAAATTATTAATTTTTATAAATATGATAAGAAGAACCTAGAGAAATATGAATTAAAAAGTTGTCAAAAATGCATTATCAACGAAACTAAAAGTGTCAAATCGAAATAAGTGATTAGTATTAAAATTTGAAGGAAAAATTATGATTTGTATGAAATTAAAATGAAGATGCTTCTAAGGCTTCAAACGCAAAATCGTCAAGTTAAAAAAAAAACCTTATTTTAAGTAGTAAAATATTTAACCAATATTGGAAAACTAGATTATTAACAGTGCCCTCATTAAGTTCCTTCAATATTTTTATTCTGCTGTATGCTGTTGATAATAGAAGAAAAACAGTTTTTTATTATGTTTGTAAAAAAATAGAAGAAAAGGAAGCGAAAAAAGAATAACTTTTCAAATGAATTAATATTTTGGCACAGGTAATCAATAAGGGATAAAAAATGTATTATTTTTCTTTTTGGCTTGAGCTAATTAAGGTATACGTCATGCACGTGCAATTCTTCCTGGGATAGTTTAAAATTTAACTATTGCGGGGAAAACGTTTGGGATAACAAAGGGAAAATAAAGGATGAGTCTCAAAGATTGAAATGAAGAAATAATTGTTTTATGGAGGATCTAAATATTTCAACTGAAATAAATGTCTAATACGGCAATTATGCTATCAAGTTAAGATTGAAAATTGGGGTATGTATAGTTCTTGAATGATTTAAATCAAACCTTAGGTACTTTACAACCGGATGCAATGTTGATGCCGAAATGAAGTTTACTAAGTGTTGCTAATAAAAGACCTTTTTTTATTTTAGCTTATATCTGTATCTGAAAACAAAAACACCAGGTAAATAACTCAAACACGTTGATTTATTGATACAAATTTCTGAATCTGCACTGAATTTCAAGTATAAACTAAGCATTTAATTCGAGTTAACATTATGATTAGTAGTAATAGTAATACTTTTGCAAAGGATAGCGAGAAAGAAATAAAATAATTCGTGCATATAAATAGTTTAAATAAATTATGCCTATTGCGAGCAGTAATGAAATCAACGTAGGTTCATGTGTTGTGTTAATGCTGAAGGCATAAAAGTCTAAGCATAAGTAGGCTGATAATACGTTGTTCATTGTTACCGTTAGTATTTCCAATACAAAAGTTTCCGAATTTAATCCTAGCTTTTTAATTTTTTTAAATCACTTTTGATTCTTAAATACTCGATGTTAGTAATCGAAACAAGGTATTACACGTCTTTCGATAGCTTTTTGAGTGAAAAATGTAACAATATTTCGTAATGGAAGTAAGTTCGTTAAAGAAAAAGTGACGCTTTATATTGTTTCATTAAAATTAATCCTTTTTTTTGTTTTTGTTTTGTATTCCCCTTCACACCGTACCCTAGGGTTCTATATTTCAGGAGTAGCCATTATCACTAGATCTTACTTTAAGCCAGTTTTATTTATTTTGTTATTTTGAGTAGCTGAAACGAAAATAACGTGCGAAAATAATCTCAAATTTAAAACCAAAGGCAGCTAGGGGCAAAATAAAATAATAAAAGCAGACACGGAGTTTGTGCTGTACTGCTTACTGCTTTTCTGAGCATTGGGCTTAGATACAAAAATCTGCATTAATAATGCTTTCTTATCATATGAAGAAGAAAAATCACTTCTAGTTCCATACGATTTTAGTCGCAATTAAAATTTCAGAAATTTCTATACGCAGTAATTTTTTTATTTGTTGTTTAATTCCTATACCATCCTTTGTGCTGCTGCAATGGTTTACAATAAATTATTTATTGAAATATTTTTAAGGATTTAAATATTGTGCTTTAAGGATTTTGAATATTGTGAAACGTTTTTAAGGACGTAGTATTTCCTTTTTTCTGAAATCGCAACGGTGGATACTAAGATTCACAGTCAACTTTGATATCACAATTCAGTTTAAAGTCATTTTAAATCGATCCAGTTTAAAATCATCTGGATTGTATGATATTGATATTTACGAATAACAACAAAACAATTTTTCCAATAATATATCCTTCATTAATAATCTTGTAATAATTCAAAAAAAAATTCAAATGACTTGCATTGCTGCTAAACACTATATTATTAACTTAAAATGTTTAACGGCGACTCGGCTATCAATGAGAGATTTTTGGTGTCACTGCTTTAATTTTCCTTGCGTCGTTGTCGAAAAAAAACTGTGGTCATAATTTTAAGTATTTTATATATAGAGAGAGAGTAGATATTTATGGACATAATTAATACATACATAATGAATACACGTTGGATATGTAACTCTTTATATTGGTGAAACAAACATAGTGTGCGGTACACGGAGCCAACGCGCATCTTAATCTACCTCTATATGTATTACCTGTATATGAATTACAACAGCAACTTATGCTTTGAAACCTCTACTTCTTTTGAAATTGTACATATAAACTGTAACAAGAACTTGCCGTTATTTTTAAGAAGTACAGTTTTGTTATAAGTAATGAGTACCCTTTTCAAAACATTATTATCGTTTCCTAAAGATTATCATTAACGCATACAGGTCCATACAGATGGAATTTGCTTTTGATATCTGAAACAAGTTGAGAAACGTTCTAATCAAATAAATGTATTTTGCTTCGTTTTGTTTGATTATTCAAATATTAATGGTTTAAAATCTAGCAAAAATTTACACGACAAAAATTCAAAAATCTTCTTCTGTAAATGAAGAACTTTGAAACATCGAGTAGAGTAAATTTCTATTAATAGTCGAGAAACACTGAGCAGAATATAAAGTTTTCGATTACTCATTATGTTCTTCAACAGTTGGAACTTTAAATGAATAATATAATTTCTTTGCGAAAGACTAATTATTCTTACGTTCTATACCTTAGTGCGATAATAATTAATCCTACTTTGAATGTAGATAAATTACAAAGCTTTATATTATTATTTCAGATGCATATCAAATCAAATTTAAACCAAGCGAATATTTTAAGAAAATAATTCTCTAAATATTATTGCTATTCAGTTTTTTTTGGCTAGTGGGCAAAATAATTTATCATTAAAGTAAATTATTACACTATAGCGAAACAATGAATATTTAAATGAAAGTATTAAATTTCACTTTTTTCAGTTTTTACATGTCGCTAACAAAACTTTTATAAAACACCTTCTTATAAAAAATTAATTTTTAAAAGAATGAAATATTTTAGATACTGGTGTTAAACTCAGAATTCAGATAACATTTAGGGATAAATGACTTTTCATTAACTTAAGTTAGAGACTCATTCAACTAAATCAGCTGCAAGGAGCAGAAAGAATCAGTTTGTGCCCTTTTATTTAACGCCATCTTCTCTTAAATGAAGAAAGAGAACTGGCAGTAAACTTAAAAAATAAATAAATAAATAAAAAATCACAGATACTGCAACTTAAATTATATTTAGAAGGAGGTATTTCGTTGAAGATCAAATTTCTCTTCTACCCCCTTCCCCATTTAAAACACCTTTAATCTGCCCCATTATGTTCCATGAAATGGAAACCATTTTAAGAAACAAGGATTGCGGACAAAACAGCGATCCAATTAACGCGCACACATGAAGCAATTTCGGAATGCTTCCAGCGTGCTATTCCGTGTTAATGACATGCGTAATTCCGGATGACTTTATTAATCGTATTTGCCTTCAATGGAGCATTTAAATGTCAACTGTAAAAGAAGATTACGACTCAAATGCACAAACAAACATCCCGTTATCGCTTCTGAGAACGATAATTCCCCGATCTCGACAAAGCTTCTACGCGGCGTACCTCCACTAATCTTGTGGTACTTCAGGGACCAGAAGAAATATTCATAAGCGTCAACAGAAAAGGTAATTGTCCGATTGCTATTCTTCTTTTTCCTTCTTTCTTTTTCGTTTCTTTCAGTTCATGTGAATTAAGCTCTGCTCCCATGACACTCGACGTTTTAATTATTACCAAAGACTGGGGTTGATGGACAAAACATTCCTTCTTTTAAGCGCTTTTATCGAGAGCTCAAGTAAATTTGCTTCTTAAAAGCTAAAGCTTAAAGAGAAGATGGGAAGCGTTAAGTACATTGTTAGATGAGCTGTGGCTTACCACAGGATTACACTGCTTAACATTTACATGGCGGTATACTATGTATAAACTTTAAATAAATCTTCTTTGCAATAAATTCAAATTCTTTGCCGAAAAGTTTTTAAATCACTCGCATAGAAGACCATGTTCAAATGTCAGAGGCAATGCTCCTGAAAGAGATTATAACATTAACTATTAGGAGGTGTACAAAAGTTGCTATCAGTTCCAACAAATATAGTCGGTTTTACGTAAACTCATTCACGTGTTTCAATACAGACTATTATGCCTATTTAAGCATATTTTTTAACCATCTGCTTAATACTTAATTCGTAATTTAAATTAAAGCTTTACATTACATACTTAAAGCTGGTGACATATTCACAATTTTTTTTATCAAAAACAATTTAAATTCGCTAATAGCATTTTTAAATAACTGTGGTAAGTTTCTCAAACAAAATCTTAAACAAATGTCATATCCTGCGTTCAACTGCTGTTCCCTTCGCCTTTAAAATGTTTTGCTGATAAAGGGCTCCTAACTGCTGATAAAGGGCAGAGTGATTGCCACATAAACTTCAGGATTTGTAGATCGGTAGATTACAGTGAAGTCCATTCTCCTTATGTGTGACTTTCGTGCCTTCTGCAGACAAGAGTCCTGAAGGTAAGGTACACTGCGGGGGGGGGGAAGGACAGTTCTATATCTCCCGTTCTACTGGGCCGATTGACGAAATTCAACTTGCGTTTTTGACGTCTCGAAAGCTCGAATTAGGATATATATTACATTTATATGTAGTTTTATTCTAACATAGGTATTTTGACACAAAATCGGACTTTTTCTGAAATAACATGCCAATTTTTTCCCATATTTCGATTCCATGACTCAAATTATGCCTAAATATTAAATTTTGTGAAATTTGGTGCGAAATTTACTGAGAAATTCAAACATTTATCTTGGCATATTTTTTTTTCAGTTTGCGCCAAGAATAATTTACTTGGCGAACTTCTTAATTTATAGCAACCTAATTTTCCTTTCCTTTTTTACATTGCAGAAAAGCGGAAAAAATGTCATCGTTCATACTTTAAAAATAATTTTAACAGTAATAATTACATAATTTAACAGTAATAATTTAAAAATAACTTTAAAATGTGTAAACCCTATTTGACTTTATTATCGCACAAAAAAAAGAGGCCAAATTTTAAAACACGCCAATATGTAATTTCATGCATATCTTAGAAAATTTTGAATAAAAAACTCTAATTTTTTGCACTTGTGCCTAGAAATACGTCTACTTTAAGAGGATGTTAAAAATCTTATAGGTTATAATTCAAAAAATTTTTCGAAAAATTTATAAAAAATATTTAAAAATTAATCACAAAAAACGTGCGAATGATATTTGGATTAAGCCTAAATTTCGAATTCTGGAAGAAGGAATCAAGTAAGTTTAAGATAAAAAGAGATACTAATAAATATATTCAAATTCAACTAACACTGAGGAGCTAAAATTTTGAGAGCCAATTTTTTAAAAACTACTCAAGCGATTTTTACAAAACGTGTTAGTTTGGCATAATTTGAGTCGTAGAATAAAAATATGGAAAAAACTGGCACGTCATTTCAGAAAAAGTCCGATTTTGTGTCAAAATACTTATGTTAGAATAATGCTGTATATAAATCTAATATATAGCCTAAGTTCCGCTTTCGAGACATGAAAAAACGCAAGTTGAATTTCTTCAATCAAACCAGTACAACGGGAGATATAAAACTGTCCGCCCTCTTTTTTTTTTTTTCCCCGCAGTGTACATGTAATTAAGTGCCGTCTACAGGGAAGCGTCCTAAATGCGAACGCAGATATGTTGTTATAGAATATATTGAAACACAAATATGCTATTACAAAAAGGAATTAACTTCCTTTTAGTCTCAAAAGAATAACAGGCAAACTGTTTCTTCGAATAAACTTAATTCTGGCCATATTTCAAATTAAATTTTCACATAAATTTGGAAGACCATTCTAACGCTGGATTCATGTAATTTTCTTATGGTAACTACATATACTTCATTTTCAAAAATACATAAATTTTTCATTAATGTGCAATCAGAAAGAAATTCTAAAATTTTGTCGGTTAAAGCAGCTGCAATGTATAGTTAATAAATCAATTAAATGCTTATAATGAGGGCTTTTGAGTTTCGTAACATTTTCTCTATTTCTATTTTGGACCCCATAAGAAGGAAAGTATATACACCTCATCATACCAATGCATTTTTATTAAAAAAAAAACCCTTATTTTCTATTTACTAATCAAATACTTAAATAAGATTTTGATGAAAATTCTTGCAGTTTGCAAAACGAATTGCTCTTTAAGTAAAAAAAAATTAAATATATTTTTTAAATGAAATCTAGATTTTTAAAACTTCTTTTATTTTAAGAGTCTGAAAAAAAAAACTGGAGCAGAAAATATCTACAGAACAAACACTCTTATAAAAATCATGCATACAGTGCCAAACATTTAGAAAATAAAGATGAAATCAACACATATTGCCAACAAATGAGATGCAGGCAGTGTAAGAATAAAATTAATTCACATTCTAATGTTTTTACTGATTAGTTATATCCGATGCTTTACTCGTTAAACTGCATAAACAACAGCAACTGCTTCTGCCATTTGAAATAAAAGTAGAAAAAGTAGTATATTATTACAAATTCCATGTTCAAACACAGAAAATAAAAGTGTGATAAAGCTTTACTTTATTTTAGAAATCCGCATATGGTGCTTTGTTCACTTGCAGGGGAAAAATCTTTACATCATCAGGATAAAAATCTCAAAAATCCTTTTATTTTGCGCAGACGTATGCAACTTAAGGCTACACTGTGGATGCTTTGAAATGAATGTAGGTACCCTTTGTTATAAACAAGAGTGACTACTGTAGAATTATTAGGTTTCTCGAAACAGGAAACAAGAAAAATATGCAATGCTGTCGCCGAGATTCGAACTCCAGACCTCCTGTATGCTAACAGTTTTCAAGTCACACCTCGAGGCACGAGGTAAGGAAATAGAAAATACCATACATTCACCCGCACCTAAAGAGTGACTGGGAAGACAGAACCCCAAATCCTGGTGATGATAAATTATAGTCCACAATATTTTCAGTTCGGGAAGTTTAGAGTCATTAGATTTGTCGAAGCAGGAAGCGGAAAAAATGCGCAGTATCCTTCCGGGATTAGAAGTCCGGATTTTCTGTCTGCTAATAGGACGTGCTTTCTCGAAGACACGAGGTTTACACCTTGAAGGCACTCCGTTAGGCATTACAAATGCTCTTATTTATTTACTTTTAAAGAATATTGATGTGATTTTACAAAGTTTTTTCTACAGTTACAACTCATAATGCATCGTTTTATGAGATATCGTTTGCATTGTTCAAGATTTTAAAAAATTAAACTTTATTTAATGACGTAAAAGTTTCTTAAGAAAATGCACATTATGGATAAATGAAAACTACAATGTTCATAAATACGAATTAAAAAACACAACATTAAAAAAAAGTCTGAATGTTTTCAGATTTTATATTACGCCCAAAGGGGCGTTTTTTTAACGTTTTGTGTGTTACTTTTATTTATTACATATCATGCTTTTCGCACTTAAACCGTAAAATTCACTTCAGCGGCAGTACCGTAAAATAATTTAAAAAGAGTATATCTTTAGAATTTTCGATACACAGTCTCGCACGCTGAAGATCAAAATGTTTTTTTTTTCGTGCAGTGTTGCCATTGCTCGCTTTGAAATCGTTGAGTTTCTTAATCAAAAACTCATGCTTTACAATATATGAAATAGATAATAAAACAAATTCCAAATTTGTGCTTCCAGATGCCCATATTCGGGTGGGGACGTACGTTATTCAAAATTGGATGGCTCTAGGTATAGTTGTTTCATCACAATACGAGAAACATATATACATTTATGCAGATTCTTCATCATTTAATTTCTTTAAATATAATACAGGGCGATAATATTTGGTGGCAACAATTTGAAAAGTGATTTAGACTTTTAAAGTTTTCGACGCAAAATGCCAAAACGAAATTAATAGCCCTTTTGGGCTAAAAAGGGAGGAAAAAAAAGAAAAAAAATCCTAAGCTTACCTAACTCCTTTGAGTTAATAATCCATACCCTAATTCACAATAAATTTACTCTAAAAGAATAATTATGGAGGTCTAGATTCAATTTCATTGATTCGCTATTTCTATTTAGAATTGCAAGCAAAGGTAAAGATGTCACATAAGTGTGTAATTCTACTTCTTTGTCAAAAGCTGGAGTTCAAAATGTTTTGCATCTTAACTATGTAACAAAGCTTGGTTCTATACTTAGATAAAAGCAACAGCAGGTAGAACGCTGCCCACCTATCTTTTAAGGAGCAAAATATTTCCTTTATTTTTCATAAAATCAAAGCTCAGCGCTTTTATTGCTCGGCCGCTTGTAGGTTTCTATGGAAAAGCAAATTAGTGGCAACGTACATTTGCGGTTAGCGAGTAAAGCAACGGAACACTTGTAGTTCGCCTCAGGTTTTACTTCCGCGGTTGAGTGGGCTGGCTGTAGGCGATTTTTTTCCTGTGTAACTCGAACGTGAGCCAGTTTTCCTTAGAAACTTCAAGAAACTATATCCATCTCATAGGCAGATAATATCGTCTCCGCTTTGTCATGGTCAAATATGATACAATTCATTGAAATATGGTATAATTTAATGGCAAAGTTCACCTAAAAGTAAACTGAATTCTTAGATTTATTCTTTCGATATGACTCTGCTCGCGATTTTCCTGCTGTCCTCTGCAAGTTTAATGTTAACACGTTTTAAAAAACAGCATTTTATAATTGTTTGTTTTTTCGCTATTCCTTTCGTTTAGATAATTTGCTTGGGAATAAAATTTTGTTCAAGTTGAGTAAAATTCCTTCAGATTCGACACATTCTACTGAAGTTGAGCAAAATTCAGTTCTAAAAGAATTAATCAATTCTTTAAAAGTAGTCTCGAGTTTAGGCTGCTGCTGTGTGATAGCAGACTATTCAAACATTTCCATTTTTTTCTGCTATTAGATAATGAAAAGTTATATTTATAATATCCATTAATTAACGTTAATGAAAGTTTACTCTATTTCAAAAATCAAAATAAAATTTCGTTCAACTGGACTAAATTTGAATGAGTTAGACAAATTTATGGAAGAAAAGTGGGTCTCTACCTGAAATTTAGAATTACCCAGTCTTCATCTTTAATTAATGTTTCTAAACCAAATCTTTAATGTTTCTAAACAAAAACTGTAATTTGCAGCCCATGAGATGCCAAATGGATACGACAGCTGAACACTAAAATGCTTGGTTCTTTTTGGTCGCGACTTTTTGGGTTTTCATTGTTTGTCCCAAGTATATCGTAAATATGAGCTTATGTCTTTTAAGCAGACTTCCGACGAAGCATAAACTCACGCGCTTGGCCATAATCTATTAAATAAACAAACTGTTACGATTCTTTTGAATCGATTAAAGCATATTTTCCAGAGTATGTTCCACTAAAAAACGAATTTCAATCTAAAACTGAATTTAGCTAAGCAAAGAAAAACTTAACTCTTCTGAGACCTGGACTAGGACCGTGAAGGAGGAACGTATCTTGGGTACGTTTTAGCGAAAGGTCTTAAGTAGTGTTTTCGGAAGAATTCAGAAAATGGTATCTGGAGTAGAAGATGCATCAATTATACCAAATTTTCTAAGAGCCAGATGTTGTTCATTACATTAAACTAAGCTGTTGACTTACATTAAGTCATTTGTTGACTTACATAAGCATTACATTAAACTAATTGGGCTGGGCTTGGTATCCATATGAAGGACAGTAACCGACAAAAAGAGTATTTTCTGCTGGAACAAGTAGCACAAGAAGAAGACGTAGATCTAGACTTCGATGGATAGATGCTGTAGAGGGGATTGATTAGGCTTAAAACTAAGAACTGGAGGAGTTTGGGTGCTGATAGAGCGGGTTGGAAACGTCTAGTTCAGGCGGCCGTAGCCCATCCCCCTGGGCTGTCAAGCCATGGATTATGATGATGAATCTTAACTAAGCTAGAAAGCCTCAAAAGCCTCTGTATATGCCTTTACAGAAATAATCTGATAACTAAACGTAAATAAAATGGAAAATTTCAAGGTCAGATTTAAAATTAGAAACTCAATTTATCCAATGTTAACTTTTTACCAATGGGAAGCAAAAGAAAACTCCTTCTTCATACTTTCTTGACGAGAGCATTTACCGCATCTTTCTTTTTATTCCTATTCCCTCATAAATACTAAAGAGTTTTTTCAGTACGCGCAGTTTTGATTATATGGCAGTCGGAAAGCGGGCACTTTGGTTATACCAATTAATTCTTTAAGGAAGAGAAGTATGCATGATTTGTAGTGATGAAGCCTTTCCTTAGTACTTGTAATTTAGAATCTAACTTTTGGCACAAAATTCTACGACAAATATCTTTTAAAACTGAGAAGAGCTGAGGAGAGACATAAATTAATTCATGAAAGAAAAGCAGAGGTAATAGAAGACGAAAAATAAATAAATATTGCCTACTGATTTTTTTTCTCCATATGGAAAAATTCTTCGGACCATTGAGAAAAACATTAAGTCTACAGCCTGTCCCCCATCAATAAAAACCACTAACTCCTTTCCCCTCCCCAAGCTTCAAGCTTGGTTTGAGGATTTTAATTACCTTATAAGATGATGTGTTTAGCAGCAAATAAATTATAAGCCTACTGCAGTTGTCAGGAAAAGGAGTGTTTAAAAAAAAAGGCGTGTAAATTATGCTGAAAAAGATCTTATAATTGCATTTTCAACAATGTTGAGTTCAAATACATGTATGTTATCAGTCTAAAATAATTAAAGATGGGAGTGAGGGGACCTTCAGCATTTTCAGTTTTTAAGCTCTGAGGAGAGTGAGGAAGTTCTTTTTCTGTATTTGATAGGGAGAGTAAAAAAGTTAAAAGGTAAAAAAAATGTAATTGGCGTTAAAACATCATTTGCGTTCCGTTAAATACTATTTTTGCTTCATTTAATAAATTGGTAATCATATTGAAAAAAAATCAAAGGATGAGAAAGATCATTAAAAAACTACCAAAGTTTGCAGTAGGGTGGTAATTTTTTCCCCCCAAGATGATGAGGAGGAAAAAAACGTGAGTTTATGATCTGAAGCAACTTTTTTTAAACGAAGATTTTTAATGTCACAGATCAAAGTGATTATTTATGTGATTCATAAATGCAAATACATCTGATATGCGATACCGTCAGAGTTCGGCAGAGTGGAAAATTTGTTTTTGGATAAAGCTATTAGTATCACTAACATTTCTCATCTCAGATAGAAGACTCTTTAATGACCTTTCATGCTACAATAGTAAAGTGGTTATACAGACTTAATTTTTAAGTTTTGAATATTTTTCTTTACATAATGTTTCACATTAGTGCGTTTAAAATTTATAACTGCATAGCATTTAGTTATCATAATAAACTTAAATAAAATTTATTGCAAAGTAATAACAAACGCTATTATTTTGTTTATCATTTCAAATAAATGTTCATGTTCGAACCAGTGCTTAAAAATATGTGAACTTCTTTGATGTATCTAAGAAATACTGTATAATTAACTTATCAACTTATTTCATACAACTTTCCATAACTTTGGCGATGACGCAATACATCGATGTCTAGACAGGAAAAATGATTTTAATGCAACTCATTGCTTAACACCAAGACGAAAGAAGGCGAAAACCATCATTATTACCCTTTTATTTTTATGTGAAAGGAAATAAAGGTTACGTCATTTTGAGGTTAATTAAGGCAGGGTCGTTTAATTCAAGACACCTCCAACTCTAAAAAACAATGAGTTAATTTGCAATCATTTGGGCATTTATTAAATAAGAAGGCTTAGAAATTTCTATCACTCGATTAATATATTTCTATCATGATTTAAATTTTAAGGATTTCAATAATAATGAATTCTTATTCAAAGTAACTGATAATTAAAAATGTAAGGTTATTAAAGTTAATTGATGACTCTAAAATGCCGAAAGAGAAAAAAAAGAAGAGTACCGAAAAGTAAAATTAACTTATCTATATTTTCTAGTCATTAGCTATATTTTCTAGTCAATTCTTCTTCTGTATATTCAAAACTAGTGAATATATGTCAACGAATAAAAATTAAAAGAGCAAAGTTTGAAACAGTGATAGACTCCAAACGCCTTGCACCCTCCGGAAAATGTGATGACATACTTAAATTCCACAAAAAAAAAGTGAGAAAGAAAGTAAAATAAAAAGTATTACGTTTCTATAGTCTACTTTTTATTTTACTATAGAAACGTAATTAACAATGACAGAATTACTGATGAAAAGGTTCAGATGATACGGTAGCCCAAAAGTGCTATTTAAAAGTTTAATATGGCTTATGAATAGTGATCATCAACAGTGATGGCCGAGGTGGAGTATCAAAACATTTCATAAAATGTTAGATGAATATATATTTAGACTAACATGGGAACGTTACATATCTTCTGTCTATTTAAAAAGCGAAAAAATATATGGCTTAGTTCTATAAAAATATTTAATGTTTTTAATTAGACATATCATGAATTAAATGCATTTTTATTTAAATCAATCAGATTAAAAAATTAAAAATAATATTCTTAAGAACTCCAAATACTGTTTTTAAATATTTTAATTTGTTGATTAATAACAGACAGATAAAATTTGAAAGATTACATTTTGTAGAATGGCGACACGCTAGAATCAAAAGTGAAACGACGCAAAATCGGCTTTCGAGACTAATTGCCCTTTTGGGAAAGAAAGAAAAAAGGGAAAAGAAAGAATATATGAAAGAATTTAAATTTTACAGTCGCACCAGAGGGTTTGTTAAGGTTTTTATACTCTCGTTCAAGTCGCAGTTCATCTGTCTGCTCTTAAGCTCACTTCTGCCATCAAAATTTTTTTTTAACCTTATTATTAACCATCACTTTCTTTGCACATATGGCACGTAAACTCAATTGAAAATCACAAAATTTTTAAAACAACATACATTTAGAATTCCCGATACAGTTTTTAAGTTTTGTCATACATTTTTATTTCAGATTCTATTATTCTTCAACCAAACTTTTATGCCGAATCCTTTTTTATTGACCGTTTCACTTTTCAGATAAGTAGCCGCCCAAAATAGTTACGATAATATATATGTATGTAAAATATAAAATATCTAATCTATCTTTCAAATAATAAATTAATAATAACCTTTTAACAACTGCCGTATTTATTGTAAAAATAACATAGCGATAATTTATCCCTGCAGTTCTGACGCGCACTTATCGATGAAATGTGAACCCAACATTCGAACATAAATCTGTCATGTGATCTAAAATGGAATTCGGTATAAAAAGGGTAATTGCATCGCAATTCCCTCTTTTCGCTTTTCTGTTGCTTTTCGTTGTGCCGCAAACTACGCAGAGTTTATTTTTCTAATTTCGAGCATTGTTTAAGAAACTGTAAGCTGCATAAAGATTGTGAGGTGCATAGCGCACTCCTAGGGATGATGTGCATTATCATGAGATAAAATTTCGTTTCCAAACGTCTGGAAGTTTTTTGCCTTATGAATCCATCTTTCTAACTACGCAGTTAAGCTTCACCATCACCAAATCCCTTGCAACTTACTTTCACCAAGTCATTATATTACAATAATGCCCATTTATATATATATATACATAATGCTTTTAATAATTCCAGCTAGTGCTAAATCGCAGATCCAGCTGGTAATTAATAAAAGAAATAAAGAACTGCGTTTATTGCTTTTAAATATCTTAGTTTGTTAATCAATAAGAAGCAGATTAAATTTAAAAGAAAAATTAAATATCTACTTTTCGCCAGATGACAAGAAACTGGCACGTGGCGGTGAAAAATATTTTACATCGGATAACTTTATAAAAAAGTATCAAGTGTTGGCATACATTTTTTTAATATTCGCTATATTGTTTCTTTAAAAATTATACTTGACGGTAACATTTTGCCACAATATCCTTCTATTTGTGTAGACATACATTTTTTTTTTTTATATTTGTAGTATTATTTTTTTAAAATGATACATAGAGAAAACACATCCTTTTGTGTTGCCATATATATTTTTACGCATTATATATATTTTTGTATTGTCATATATATATATATATTCGCTCTATTGTTTCTTTAAGACAATAAATACATGGCGATAGCGCTTGGTGGCAACATTTGAAAAATAGGGGGGGGGCAATAAAGTGAAGTTTGAGACTAATAACACTTCTGCAGCATATATATATATATTTTATGCCAAGTATTGGCAATTCGATCCAGATTGAAATTATAGTGAGCTGGCTGGCTGCATGGGACTTTTCGTGGCTTTCTCCATGCACAGTGTGAATACGAACCAGTTTCTCCTGAAAGGGCCTGCATAAAAATACTCCTTTTCATGTACAGATAGTCCTTGTGTCTTTTACCATACACTCATAAATCCAATTCATTTCCATAACAGTGAAAACATTAAGGGAAGACTTACTTTGAGAGTATTTCATCATAACTGTTCGTGGCGAATTTTGTCCTTACTCGAGAAAACATATAATACTTCAAAACAAAGCTGTGCATTTATTTATTTATTTATTTATTTATTTTTTATTTACTGGATCGCTTGTGCACAAAGCTCGCAACAAGCATTTCCTCAAAATGAAGTACCAATAATTTCCATTTAATCAAGACACGAAATTCGCACAGCGAAAATAATAGCTTCATTTCAAGAGCATAGCTTCGTTTCGAGATTTTTAAAAAATGTTATTTCGTACAGCAAATGCAAACAGTAGAATAAAGAAAGCAGAAAATTACTGAAATGAGATGATGGCTAGTTACTAAAGCTTAGAGAGAGTAAGTGTGACAGTGACGAACTATGATAGCTAATGTTCATTTCTCAAGATTAAAAACTCAAGGATTTCAAAGTGAGTAAGGCTACGTTGTACAGAAAAAACATTTTATCTCCAGCGCGTGAGACTGTGTGTCGGAAATTCTGAAGATATACTCATTTTAAAGTTATTTTGCCATATTTCTCTTGAATTGAATTTTATGGATTAAGTGCGACGAACATGATATTTAATAAATAAATATAACGTACAAAATATTAAATAAAACGCCCCTTTGAACGTAATTTAAAATCTTAAACCTTTCAGATTTTTTTTTTTTGGTAAAACGTGCCGTGTTATCTGATAAGGCAGCTAGCATTAGCTCTATTAATTACAGCTGCATTTCTGAATAATATGTCTTTTTCAGAAATTTCTTGTTTATTTCCATCCGATTATGCTCATAAATTGTAAATAGATTAATATGCAGTTACACGTGAAAAATTACCAACGTGTTTATGGCATGTTAAACAAGTGATACTCGTTTTTGTGAAAGACTGAGTATAGCAGCGTATTTCGTTAAATGCGTCATACCTTGTTGCTGTTTCACTTAGTACCAGCTACATATGTAGCAGGATGTAAGTGAAATTTAAAGACAGTTTGTGAATATAATCGAAAGAAATCCGCACTTAAGTTATAAATGCTCGGTACAATGCTGCTATTTCTAACTGCACATGAATTAATTCCAGTTGCATATGAATTTGCAGTTGCAGCTGTATTTAAATTTACTATTAGTTTTGTTTTATTTCGTTTCGTTTAGTTGGTTGTGGCAAAGCAAACTACGGCTATTTGCCTAAGGGGAATGATGCATTCGTGGAAAACGTTCTAAGGGAAACTGGCTCGTATATACGCTATTAGTTCCAGATGTAGATGAATTCGCAGACTTTTTGTAAATATAACCGGTAGAAAATAGCGCTTAATTTCTAAGTAACATCCAAGCTCTGCCTTCGGCCAGTGTTGCTTTTTTACTTAATTCTCATTGTAAATGAATGCTAAATTGGCTACTGATATTCGGCAATAACACAGCTTTCATCGTGCGTCAGGTCTCACATGTAAATAAATAGCTCAAAATAAATAAATAGTTCTCTTTGGTACTTACTTTAAGTAGTTATATAATTTTCATATTAAATGAATAGAAATTTTTTGCTCCTATTTTAATTCGTAGTATAGTGTTATCTACTTCAACATAGGTTTAAATTACTCTGTATTAAAATTCCTTCTGAAAGTTATCTAGTAGAATGAAATTAAAAGTGGTGTTATTTTGCCAAATCTTTATCCTTTTCTCCGGAATTTAACTTTTGCATTTTACGTGCCTAGAACTTCTTTCCCCAAAACTCGAGTTCTAGTTTTATAGGAATTATTAACTGATTTATAAACTCGAGAATAAGAAAACTGAGGAGACTGGTTCCGGAGGAGTTAATCTGTCTTAATTTACTATGTTCTATTATGAAATGCAATAATTTCCTGAAGAAGGAGATTAGACTTATTGCATAAATAATAACTGATCATACGAAATTAAAATGTGATCTGCTTCGTTGCGTCACTAAACAATAGATCTACTAATTGGAAAACTGTAAGTATCATAAGATAAAGTCATAGTTCCTCAAATCTACAATTTCTTGCCATTGTAGGATTTTAGATTTCCCTATGCCAAAGAGCTATGTGTCAAAAAACATAAAGAACAAAAGAATGAGCTTCTGCCAAATGGGATCCAAGAGACCACAGCCGGAATTTAAAGATGAAAAAAAATTTTTCCATTTCACCTTAATGCGTGTTTTTATGCTTTTGTTTATATATACTTGCATATGATTCAAAATTCTAACCCCTCTGCCAGAAATTTCACAGGAAAAGAAATACAAAGCCGGAGATTTTTCCTCTGTGTACCTCACACTAAATGCTCCTCGTATTTTCCGCGTAAGATCATCACAGCGGCGGGATATGATCTTTAAACGCTTTATCGGATTACAAACAAACAAAGGCGACGCGAGCTTCGTGGCTAAACCAATTAGGCTTTTGCGCAGAGAGAGAGCAGGGGTGGTTGAATTACAGATTTCCGAATACTCTTTTCTGGGTGGCCAGGGAGAGAGTACGTAGCGATCATCACCTGTGAATAATTAACATATTTGAAGAGGCAGCTCGCTATGGAAGTGATCACGTCTCTCAGGAGAGGTATCTGTCTCTCTGCACTTGATGGGATGTGTGATACTTGTTTATCAACCGCTGGCAGGTTTCCATTCAGTTGGACCAATTATTATTGGGGCAGTGTAAAACATCCACACTACTCGCAAGACTTGCTGAATAAATGAATCATGCTTAACACAGAAAAGTGTGAACTAGCGTCTAGGTAAGAGTTATCACAATTGACAAAAAGACTTGCTTTTCAAAAGGAAATAATTGTATTATTTAACAAATATAATTTGTTAATGATCTAAAATTAGTACGTGTCTAATCGTAGAATGGTCTAACAGTAGTCAAACAAATAGACTTTATTAATGATCTGTTAGCATTACCTAGCGAAAGACTGGCAGTGCTACAATCAGCATAACATTTGCTTAGCTATTCCAGAATTACAAGCGATCTCTTTCATCAGTAGGGGTCTAATGAAGGATTCTATATTTTATAGAACACACGTGTTGCATATTTTCTTAGACGCTGCTTTGTCTGCTATTTAATTTTGAAAAACTTGAATAAGAGTAAGCAATTTAGAGCAAATTAAATTAACAGAATAAATCTCATATATGAAATTATTGAATCGAAATTTCAAAAGCTTATAAATAAAATGAAACTCATGTGTCATATAAAAATTGCTGTAATTAAAATAAAATCTGTACATCCTTGTAAAATGTAATTCCAACGTGACTTGTATTTTATAACAATAAAAGAAAATTGATTCGCAGCTTCCACGTTGAACTTAAAGCATTTTCGACAGATCTGAACAGTTATTCAGAGCAAACAGAAAACAAACATATAGAGTCATTAGGATTCTTGAAGTAGGAAATGAGAAAAATGAGCAACGCCCTCGCCGGTACTCGGACGTGGATCTCTCAAATATGCTCTGAGTGTGCTACCGTTACACGGCAAAGGCATGCAGAAAGAAGGGAGAAAATACCTTATAAACGTACGAAAGTCTTCTGGTAATCTCGAGATCTAAAACACATAAATACGCCAAAATAATAAAGGCAAATCGTTTTTAATAAATGGTGCTATGCATATTGGATACTTTTGGGAAAAAAATACAATTTTTTCCCCTTGTCTTAATCTTAACTTTAATTGTTCTGAATTTTAAATTAATTAAAATTTTCTTAACTCGCAAAAAGTTAAAAATAAACTTTGCCTAAAAAGTAAGAGGTTGTTGTTGTTGAGACTTATCTCACTTGTCTGATAGTAATATCAGAACAAACCTACGAAATGCATCGTGGCAAGATGTGCAAGATTTTTCCTGTCGTTGGCAAGAGCCTTGAGCACAAACACTGATGACAGTATGGCTTTGTTCAGTTCCGCCTTTTCTTTTAATGGAGAGAACCCCAGGAGGATAGGTCCGAGAGTCTCCCATCCCTTTCCTCTACCACCAATCTTTCGAGAGTACTTTCGGCTCGCCACAGATTTAGAGTACCCCCATGCTGCACATACACTATATATTTACAAACATCCCTACCTTCTCCGGGATTCAAACTCAGGCCCTTCTGTACGGCAGTCAGCGTCGCTAACCACTATCCCAGTTGGTGGCAAGTAACTAATTTATTCATTAATAAGGAGTTTTATTTACATTATTAAGTTTTGCTTATGATGGTGAGTGTTATTCAAGTGAAAAATGTCGGAAACACAGCTTTCAAGAGTTTTTGAACGTCTCACAGATTAAAATAAAAAGTCTTTCAGCTGCAATGTTAAATTATTTAATTCAGAAAAGAAACCGTAGTCTTCTTATGGGGAGGGATGATGGTTATCAACTCAAGAAATTTTAAATGCAGATCTATCATTTAAATTCTTTCATGCAATAAATTTTAATACTGAGTTTCTGTATGGGAAAAAAGCTAATAATGGTGGGATTGAACTTATGATAGTTCTTTAGACGCTTTTATTTCTTCGGGTTTGGCTGTTGCATGCATGGAGTTTAAAATGTATTTAGCTTCTAAGTTAATATAAGAACTGACAAAGGGCTTTCATTAAGAATTATATTTTACCTTAGTAAAAGCTCAGAATGTCGGAATTAAAGTTGGTAACAGTTGTACAGCTATGCAATAAAAATTCTTGCTTCTTTAATTATGAAGCCATTCTGTAAATGCTTAATTCATTATATATTTTCACTAAAGCCAGACGATCATTCCTCCTCCCCTCCTTTCCATAATTTGAAAAATACATGCGTACTTATTTAGCTTACTTACATGCATACTTATCCATAATTTGAAAAATACATGGATACTTATTTAGCTTCAGATTACTTTTTATAGGTTTCATTAATAAAATAAAATATGTATAGAAAATTTTATTAAACACCTTAATTTTAACAAAAGTACTTTTTCATATTCATAAACTGAAACCAAATGCTTTTAACAGCTAAATAAAAGGCTTGCAGCATCCCCCTTGAAACTATGAAATTTCCCCACGCCTGCACAAATTGAATCTGCAGATATTGAACAAAAGTCCGCCTGCAGATATTGAACAAAAGTCTTCTCGGTCGAGAACTTGTACTTTGAAACAGGATTAAATTCCTAATGGTAATTCCTCGATTTGAGAAACAGAAAGCAAAATTTTCAATGAAACTCCTTTAAACATTTTGTTCGACACTTCTCTGCATAATATCTCTCTTTGATTTCTTGTTTACAGGTGTATTTGAGTAGAAGGTGGCTTAAGAAGATACTGGCGAGAGGAACAAATGTATTCACTTTCCCTGAAAGTATTGCAATTTTAGATGCTATCCTTCATAAATGCCTTGCGATTTTGGATGCTCTATTTTGGAGATTTTCTTTTCAGTACCACCAAATTTTGTTTAATAAAATATGGCAAAACATCTTAGAGCTATCAGTTTAAGGGAAAAGATTTTTTAATATGAATACCACTCTCCACCGTGATAACGCAAGAGCTGCAAGTCAAAATTTTCAGAATGTTTTTCTCTTTCTGTAATTACAAATGAAGTGCCTGCATATCAATTAAACTAACATGTAGAATTTAAACACTTACTTTTCTATGAGTGTTTGAAATTACATTATTGTTACCAAAATCATCTGCCTGACAAAGATCAGCACAATGAGAGGACTTTCGGCTCGCCGCATACTTAGAATGCCCCAAGCCGCACTGACACTATACATTTAGAAACATCCATGCCTCCTCCGGCATTCGAACTCGGGCCTGTGTTACAGCAGCACTAACCACTGGGTTGTGTTTGAGATTATAATTTAGGGAATATAACGGTTTTGTAATGACTGTGTGTGATTAGTTAAGAAATAAAAATAAAATTTTCTGGATTGAATTATAGAACGTTTTTACTTCAGGATGATGATCATTAAGTGTGCATCGCAAATTCGTTTTCAATGGCACTATGTATTGTAAAATGAAATTATGTATTCTTGCTTGAAAGAAAATCTAAATTATGATTATATTTTATGGAATGATTACTGAAAATGGATTCAAGGTAAGGTTCCTGCTTCTTGAACTATCAGCATCCGAACTGTTTTATTTTCATTTTAACTGAATTGTTGAATCACCAGAGAGGGAAGTAAATTTGTGGATGCACCCTACATGAAGTGAGAGGGAGGTGTGTAGAAGAAATGCACTCGAGGAGAGCAATCCTTTCTGAAAAGAGTTAAGAGTGGCCATAGAGTTAAAAGGCACACATTAGACACCTTCTATTTATTGCGAAACTTTTCAAACTGTAACGATTTTTGACTCGTATCGAGTGTCTACAGTAGAAAATCTTTCCGGTTTACCCGCGCACTCAGGGCGAAAAATAGTTCGGAAAGTTTCAAAGAAAGATACGATGTATGGCTCTAAAGTACGAATGTCTTGTTATTGGTCAAATTATTTGAAAAGCATGCAACTTTAATATGAGTATTTTAAGGAATTGTAAGGAAATAACCATTAAAGTTTATTTAAATAAGCATATTTATAAAAATAAGCAAAGAAATTAAACTTTAATAAACCAAACTGTCTTTTATATGGAGTTTAAATCGAATCGGTCTTAAATATGAATGCATCATTTACATCTATCATTATACATAGTTACGTAATCTTTATGAAATTTACTTCTCTGTCTTGAAATTTATGAAAATATTCAGATGACTTTTTTCTATTTCTTGATATTTATTTCTATTACATAATATATATTGTTCTGTTATAAATCAATATAATCTCGATTCACAGTAATTGCTGTCCCATTTAAATTAATGTAAGATTCTTCTATAAATCAACACACTAAGAAATACATCATCAACACACTAAGAAATACAGCCTAATTAATTTTGTGCAGCAGCCTAATTAATGGGATAATTTTACTTTTTTTCCACATTCATAAGGAATCTGTATATATTTAAAAGGCACGCAGAATTTTTAATCATCATAAAAAGATGCTGAAGTTTTTAAGTTACAGTTACAATCATATATCTTTTATTTAATCCCTAAATATAATGAGTTGTTAATTTTTTTAGGAAACTCTTTTAACATTAAATACGAAAAAAAACTCTATTTATCGCACAACTTTGAATTTTACTTTGAAATGAATGAAAGATCATGTTTCAGCTTCACTCTACATAACTGTATTCTGATTAATTGTTAGAGCTCTGATAATTTTTACATAACTTTTCTTTAAAATTTGAATTTAACTAATTTTTTCCCCTCAGGCAGAATTGATGAAGCATTTAATATTCCATGCGATAAAGGGAACAAAATAAATTATGCATTTTAAGAAAACTGTATTTAGTTTCTGGAATAACGGGACTTACTTAACTTTTACTTAGATTCTTAATTACGTAGAACTTAACAATCTCTTATCCACATAGAAAATAATCCACTTTCAACTAAAAATTTCTTTAGTTAAGTATTTAAAGCCATTTTTTGAACGAACGTTTCTTGAGAGTTGAGATATAACCTTCGAGATATAACCTCTGAAAAACAGATCACCCGTATAAAGTTCATATACTTAGAAAATTAAAATAGTGCTTTATATACATCCATGAGGTATCTAGTAATTGAGCTCTTTGGATTTGCTAATTCTTCTCACTGTATAGTTTTACCTATTACCTCTGTCTGGAAATTTCTTTAAGAAATCTAAACGAGATTCTTATTTTGTTTCATAAAACGTGAAAATTTTATAGCTTTGCCAATAATAAAATTTCAAAGGTTGCTCATAGACGGCAATGAATTAGTCAAATTGCAAATTCTATATTTTAAGTTATTTTAAATTTCTCGCAATTGGATATTTGCTTATTTTTTCGCATAAAAGCATGTTGCAACGTCAAAAAATATTCAGATTTTGCAGTGAAACAAAGGATTGTCGTCTGATTTTGCAATTAACTGGGTACTGTATTGAGAAATATAATATTTGCTCTCCATAGTGAACATTAAAACCTGAGGAAAATATTTCGCCTTTCGTTTTATTGACCAAGATCAATAAAAGTATAGAACATAGTATAATAGTATCATATCACTATTCCATGAATGTAAGAATAAAATGAATGCAGAACAAAGAAATTCCGAAATGATCATTTTACAGACTCGTGACAGCTTTGAATTTTATGAAACTTTTGATTGAATACTCACTTTCTAACAGAAATATGGCAAATTAAAGGTAGCATTTCAATAAAAATATTTTTTTTTTTAAATTGGTTCAAAAGTTACTCAAGCTTTAACTGTAAGCATGATATTTTAATTTTTAGAAGGAAATATAAGTTCCAGAATTATTAAATGAAAAGGCAGCTTATTTAAATTAACCGAGTTAAAAGTGGCATTTAAAAAAAATTCATAATATTGCGTTTTAGGCCCATTTAAATTTAATAAACTAGTTTCTAATATCTTAAAATCTTGACTGATTTAAATACTGTATTTGATGCCAAAGATTTCAAATGATATGTAACAGTTTGGTTTTGGTTTATGTGAATACGGCAAAGCCTCGAAGGCTATCTGCTTAAGGGAAGGGATGCTTTCGTGGAGGACTAAGGGAAACTGGCTGGTGTATACGGCATATTTTCAAATTTTGATTACTTATGCTGTCCCAGAAGAACAGAAAGGAGATTAAAGATAAGTTAATATTCAAAGTTTGATTTGAGCAATGTATTGCATAAAGATGACTATAAATGTATTTCTACAATTTCTTAAAAAATGTGATAGTGGGCAAAAATGCCTGTCCCTTTTTAGTTTTATGTTATTCAACCTCTTTGTTTTGTAACTTAATTGATTTTTTTTAAATAAAGAAGTTTAATTATTTTAAATATGAGCTATTAGTTTGTAAATCTGCCTAAAGGGGGGAGTACATATTCAAAGTAGTCAAGCTTAGCTTGACTAGCTTAGCTATGCCACTGAATATGCACTGCCTCTTTTAAGCAGATTTACAAACTAATTGTGGGTAAAATAATCTCAAGGTAACGGACTTGACATGAAGTGGAAGACAAATTATTTTTATTGATATGCTAAATTTATATCTAAAAAATTTGAGTTGATTTGTTTTTTAAATTTTAAATTGTAGAAATGTATTTATAGTCATCTTAATGTAGTGCGTTGCCCAAATTGAACTTGAAATAGTAATTTATCTTGAATTTTCTTTCGTTTCTCCTGGAACAGCATATGCAAGCAAAATTTTAAAATGGGCAATACGTTACACATGGGGAAAAGCACGAAACAGCCATACATCCAGCCCGTTCTCGGGATTCGAGCCTCAGACTGCCCTACCAGTGTCAGTGACTTTACCGCTCGGCCGCTGATGGGCTGAAGCAGTTTGAAATGAAAGTGTTTAATTGTTCTGAAATAAAGAACAAACTTTAAAAAATGTTCTCTGGAAAATGTAAAAGTTAAATATCGTACATATATACATTAATAAAAAGGAATAATACAGCTTCTAGATTCATAATATTCCTGCAGGACATAGATATTTTACTTTGAAAACTGTAATTAAAAGAACAACAAAGTAAATGAATTAAAGATTTTATGTTTTTGAACATCTAGTAGCAGTTTTTACTGTAAAACGTACAAAAGCCTCGTCACTTTTCTTTTGTGTATATGCACTCAAGTGATTTTTCAAAAAAAAAAGAAAAAAAAAGAAAAAGGGGGGAAAGGCATGAAATACGCATTTAGTAGAAGTCGAGGATTATTTTGTTTTAAAAAGTTTTTTTTTTTTTTTTTTTTTTTGAGCAAACGACTTCAATAAAGCTGGAATTGAAATTTTTAAATTTAGCCAAGCAAAAGTACTATAAATAGTGCACTGTAAATGATTCTGCAAAAGGAAGCAATTGGGCACCTACTCCTTCTCGCTAAACAGTATCGTGCAACTTTAAATTCTTGATTTAAAATGCTTCTTAAATGTCTCTCGATCCATTCCAATCTGACCCTTACCATCCTTCGATGATTTACACCCCACACGTACATCTGGAATCGGAATAAAGCCGCCTAACTGCTTATCTTGTAAACGACATAATTACTAGCAAAGTTTAAGGGCTGTCGTATCCCCGAACATTATAGGCATCCAAAGACAAGGCTTTATTTATTCATAAACGGCCAGGGCCGAATAACCACTATAATCTCCTGGAGATTCACGCCGCACGGCGCGCATATATAAATTAAGCACACGTTATTAGCGCCAGAGCAGAGCAACATCCAGCGATGCAATATTAGCAACTGTATCATGCCTTCGTAACAAGATGACTTACCTGCGCAGTATTAACTGCAGTGCAGCTTCCGCGGCAGTTAATGCAGACATGTGGATGAGATAATTCATGTCATGCGTTTAGGGCTGCAGCTCATCCTTAGTTAAAAGCCCTGATGCACAGTCCTACTCTGTAGCCATTCGACTGACTAAGTAACTTCGAATGGACACTTGATAATTGAAATTACTTACGCGCTTAGTTTTTGTTTTATTTCAGATGCCACGAGCTGTTTGAAAACGATGCGTATAATGTACAAAATAAGCAAAGTAGCATTTTTAGAGCAATTAACGTTTATTAATATTATTATTTATTTAAATAGAGATTAAAGTGAGGTTTTACTGAGAATAAATAAAATTAAACATGAAATAATATTGGACCACAAATTACGTTTATATATTATATTAGTCGAAATAATTTGAATTACGTAAAAGCAAATATTTACTATTTACTCTTAGAAAAAGTTAAATTCTTACATTTAATGTATGTACATATTTATTGAATTTTGGGAAGAGGAATGTTTCTAGATATTTGGCTAGTAACTTAATTATTATTCCTAATGAAAAATGGAAATGTTAAACGAGTTTTCTTTGAGGGAAACTTCAAGGTGATTAAAGAAATGGTGAATACTAAACGCTCAATTCCTGATAAGAATTTTGATTAGCCGAAAGGAAATTCTGCCGTACGTTTTCGGTTACGTAATATTGAAACAGTATGATCTACCTCTTTTCCTATTTCTCAATATAATAGCTACCACTTTGCGCAAAATTTTGAAATATTCTTCAAAACATCAGTGTGTCAGATATTTGCAGAGAAAAAAATAGTTACTATCAGCAATAGTTTTAATCATTTTCTATTTACGTACTCCAGACCTTCCGAAATGTAGTAAGAATTAAGTCATTTGATGTTGTTTCTGGATGTCTCATTATGTTGAAATACAAGAGCGTTAATATCTACAGCTTTTTGACATATAAAGCTGTTATTTTCAATAACTGTACGCTACATGCTCGAGGATTTTGAAAACCGTTTAGGTAGATTTAAATTTCAAAACTAAATACAGGGGTTTATAAAATTCATTACTCTCAGTGAGGATCACACAGTGCTGAACACAAAATTTCGCGCTAACTTCTAATGATTTATAATCTCACTCATACTGAGTCCTCATTTCGATAAAACCATGATTTCCTAAGCAATTGAATTCATTGAAAAATGGAACTGCAAAGGTGAAGGTTGCAAAAGCATATTAAAAAACTCATATTTTATATCGTATGGAATATTAGGCAATTCGCAAATGCATACAGTCTTAGGTCATTTTCAAGAGTCGTAATTGGGCTGATGACACCAATGAAAATAAATTAATGAATATAAATTAATGCGCATTTTCGGTCAGAATAATTACTGTAAGATTTTCTTTTCTTATAAAAGATTCATTTTCTGGGCATAACTTGCTTGTCATTAATTTGTGTGGTACGCAAAATTAGCTACAGAATTATTGCTGTTTTTAACTGTGGAATCTCAGATTCTTAAAGCCTGCTAGAAACTTTGCTTAAGAAACGTTTTGAGCAAACTGA
>KK117621.1:1343721-1374684 GCA_000611955.2 Stegodyphus mimosarum | reverse complement strand
AAAGAAAATTTATCTCAAATGGTTAAGGAATAAAATATATTAAATAAAAATGAATATATTGCAAAAAGTTTAACGAAATATAAGAAATGGAAAAGAGTAAATTACGAGAGTAAAATTTTATAAGACGATAAACGAAAAAGTAAATATTCTTAAACCAATTCAAGTTCATTTAAAGCTACGGAGAACATTTTGCCTTCAGCATTTAACGAAAAATATATCTGTAAAGTAAAAAACGTATCCTTAAAGAAGTTTACTACAGAAACATAATCGTGGGCTAAAATTATCAAATACTACAAGGTAATTATTGATTAAATGTCAAACTTTGCAGTAACTTCGTAACTGAAATTTAACCTAAAATCTTCCTATAAATTTTACATTTTTATATTATTTGCAACTGGAAATCGTTTATTTTCTAGATTTCTAAAAATAAATGTAAACGGAAACCTGAGACATGATACGTGTCCAGTTTTCAAATTGACCGAACTTTATGTCTCATCTGCTTAAAATTTATATATAAATCCATTTTTTCAGCTAACGTTAACTAGATGCTCGATTATATGCTTAAGCCTCAAGTGTTTTTTATGTATACTTTGACAGTGGGCATGGAGGTTTATTCTTCGCAACGAAACTAAGGTGTATATTTTGTAACTAATATCGATATTAGTCTTATTAATGTTAAGAAAATATTAAGTGGCTGATAGACTTCCCTGCTGATATTGTAATCTCCATTCATAGTAAAGAAATATTAAAGATTGCCTTATAGAGAACTCTGGATGGAATTATGATTTTTCTTAAAAGCTGAGAAATATCGATATCTTTCTCCAGTAGAATATGGCTGATTTCAAGCATAATACCATTATTTTGCAATGACGTAATTTTTAACATAATCTTGCTCTATTCCTAGAAAGAAATCAATTATACTATGAGATATACAAATAGTCTTTTGACTTCAAGTTTGAGAGACAACAAACTTGGATCCCTGTTAATACATTCATCAGTTAATTCTAAGCATTTAGTGCCAAGTTAGAACAAATTCAGGCGTGCTTCGATACATATCTTGATAATCTGAAAGACAACACATATAAACTCTGAATATTATAGGTTGAAAAACCTTCTGAATTATTTAAATATCCTTTAATCTGATATAAGTTCTTAAAATAATTTCCAATATGGGTAAAACAAAATTGTTTTCGATAGCTAATTTTAATACTAAAATTTGTGAAATTTACATTACAGCATTTTACGAATGTTGAGCAAAACATATCTTGACTAGTAGAATATTGACTGCGTAAGAACTAAAAAAATGATAGATAAAGAATAGCAAGGAGTAGACTACTGAAAAAATAACAAAATAACCTTTTAATCAAATCTAAAATAAACTGCTGTATGACCTTTTGCTTGCAAAAATATTTAAATTTTCTTCGAAAATTCAAAACATTCGCACTATTACTTTAAATTATCATTGTTTAAATGTATTTTGTCAAAATGCCTAGAAATATAGATGCTGTATAAAGACTAGTTGTGCAGTTATTGCAAATAGTGGATTATGTATCATGTAAATTACCTGAAAGTCACTGCAATACAGCCATGCACTAATACCCTTTGTGAGTATGTCCTTGTATATTATTATAATACTTTTCCAGATTTAAAAACAAGTGATTAACCATTAAACTACTTTATGCACTTTGAAAAATTAAGAGATTTTCGGATCAGCAACGTTTTAATAGTAAGAAATGAGTTAAAATTAGTTAAAAAATTTTAACAACAGAAATTTTTCATGTTCTATCTCATCACAAAGAATCCTCTGGCTGTTACAAAAGATAACTCAAAATTTGTCTAGTAATATAGTCTTTTAAAGTGACGCAGAGGGATACCAACTTCAGATAACACCTAATCTTCAAGACACATATCTATAACTGATAGGAAATTTAATAATCTTCTTCAAATTAGACAACCGGCTAGAATCTCCTCTGACCCTTTGTTTGTCATTTACAGTAAAAAATCTTGAAGACGATACGTGAATGACATAGAAATCTTCTCAATCGGTTATCCAAACAAAGCGGCAAATTATTCCAGAAGATTATATTTCTGCGGTAAATGATTACGACCTTCAATCAAAATCTTTTAGAGGTATTAAAATTAATTTTCATATCTGTATTTCTTAATTAGCTATAAAAAGTTACACACTATTTAATAATCGTGTCATGAATTAGTTCATTGGCTCTTGGCAACATAATCAACCGTTCTTGTGCTCCTCTAAAAGCTGCATTACTCAGAATACTAAAACTGAAGCAAATTCGGACATATTTTCCTCCTACTGTTGTTGTCGTGAATATAAAGCGTTTTATGACGGCGATGCCCCTTCTGGGCATCTAATGAGCAACTGGGACACGGAGGGGGAAAAGTGCTCCCAAATAGATGCCTGGGCGGGCAGAGGTGTACTGTAAGGGCAGGGTAACTGGATCTAGTTGTAGAGCCATCTGCTGTGCGGAAAGTGCCTTTTGTACTGAATTTAGGGATCAGGCGAATGAATGAATATCGAAAAAGAGCTTTATGTGGCAGCGATTAGTGATCATATTTTACTGTTTATTTATTTTTAAGCAATTTAAAAGGAACTAAGAAAGTTAAAAAGTAGCTTAGTATTTATTTGAGCAAAAAGCATAAAACTGCAAGTTATTGGAAGGAATTATATATATGTACGTGTGTGTGTATGTATGTACATATATATCTATTTAATAATAATAATAACAGCATAAATAGCTATTACTAGAAGAGCTTATTTGCTTATTTTACTATTATTGGTATGTAATCTATTGTATTACAAAACAAATATGCACATATATATATATATATATATATATTAGTTTTGTATTAATAAGCATTGATCAATGATGTTTGATGCATTGAAGCATATTTGAAGCATTGATTAATGATGAATGCTCAGTTCTAACCATATAGTGACATATTTAATTCGGTGGAATACTGTTGATTGTTTAACCGTTTAATTGTACAATTTGGACAACATTTTAATTCGAAATATTGTTTTCAAATATATTTTCTTAAAAATGGCAAAATATTACAGTACACTTAGAAGATGTATTTATATTTCTGTCAACATATTTTATATTCTAATTTCGTAAATAAAATATCTGTCAGCTATAATTTATTATTCAGATCCATTGCCCTGATATAAGATTTATTGAAAACAAGCCTCGTACTATATTAAAAAAAACTAGCTAATGAACGGCAGTAACCCAGCATTTTAATCTTTAAAGCAAATGCGTGTGTATATATACATTTAAATTATTAATGTCCTTTGGTTTATGAAATAAATATAAAAGCTAATTTTGCTCGGATTAGACAAAGCTCGATTTAAAAATTGTTTAAGAAAGTATTTTAATTTTTTGATAGCGTTTTACACACACAAAATAAATAGTTCGAAACTGAAATTATTTCTAATTTTATAGTTTACGCATAATAGATTAAAATTAAAAGGAAATCTCTCATGGAAAGCTTTCTAATACGCTTTGAATGGAAAATATTTAAAGAAAAATTCTCTATTAGTCATTGTTTAAAATGAGGAGTTTTAAAATTTAGCAAAATTTTATAATACTTTTATAAACGAAAAGCATGAATTACTTCGTTTCTATTCTGTTGCTTTAAAATTCAGTAAAAATTTTGGAGTACCATTATAAAAAACATACGTGGCCCAAAAAGCATGTTTCATTGTTACTCTGTGTTTATTCAAATGAATCGTTTTGGTCTAAAATTAGTAAGCGAAAAGTTTTGGTCTAGTTCACTATCATTTTTCTGCATACCAACAAAAGCGAAATATCTGTTATTCGTTAACTATTTTGAACGCGAAAAGTGTCTTTAGAATCAGAATCAGCTTTCTGAATATCGTAATTTTAATGTAAATTCGATTAAACGGAGCTTCCGAAATACTTATGGAAATATTTGAAACTAAGGGAGAATTACGCAGTGCAAAAAAATAATAAGTGGTTCTTCAATTCTCAACAAGCCACAAGTGGAATAACGCGTTCCATTCACCAGCTGTCGGATGTTTTGTGCCAAAAGCCCTAAGCTTATTGTATTCATGAAAGAGAGCTGCTCTCTGCTCGGATCGAAAAATGAGGAGTTTAAGTACCCGGAGTTGTGAAGAAAATCATTAGGCGTGGTACAGAGCGCAGGGAATAGAGGACTTATCTATACAGCGGATTAAGGTGGCACGTGGCATTTGAGTTGGCCTTCCTCTTCCCTGTTGATGATTGTGGCGATAATGTCATCATCACTGACGAGTCGGGCTGTTCACTAGCATTCCCCTCTCAAAGCGCATTTCAACATATTAATAAGGGCGATATTTCCCGGATCCCTCTTCGTCAAACCCATAAAAGCCGACATTGAAGAGTATTTCATGCATAAAGTACAGGGAGCCTCAAATGGATACTTGTTGCTAACTCGGAGATCTAAAATAGGGAACTTTAGTGTTAGATTGAATCTCACTTGACCTAAAAACAATCAGTCGTGTCTTGGTTTGTTAGCATAAAACTGAATACTGAAACAAAACATTCTAATTCTTCTTCGAGATACATTGCCTTTATATATGTTTCTTTTCTTCTCTTTCTGCAAAAACTTTCAGAACTACTTACTAATGTAGAGAAAGAATATTTCGCATAGGTAAATCCTTTACAGAAAATTAATACTGTTCAATCTTTTTCAGGTTAGTGGCGCTTATTTTGATAAATACGCAACGGTCAATAATGAAATTCAGTTTTATATTGCACTAATTCAATTTAAAAAAGAAGATTGCCGCTTTCAAGGAAAAACACTGTTCTGAATAACTTTTGAACCGTTTTACTCCTGAAAAACATCGACTCTTTTTACATTGCTACTAGGGATTTTTCAAAGTATGTGCAATTAGCCGTTTCAAGTTATAAAGTTTGTTTTATTCAAAAATTACTTCAGATGCTCATTTTATTACTATTTTTAATAAAATTAAAGCTAGATAAAACTGAATTTTTTAGTGCGTGAAAATTAACAGACAAGTTCTTCATTAATGTTTTCACCAGAAGCTACCTAATTTAAGCCTTGTCCTACATAATGATAGTAAGCACTTGCAATGAACAGAAGAATTATATACCAAGAAACACATGTCCTACCTGTCAATTATCACGGGATCGGAGGGTGTTTCGTTTCTGTTTCCACAGCTCTTCTTGTCACAGCATCGACTAAAAGTAGGTAAAAGAAACGTTTAGTTACACTTTTAAATTAAGTCGGAGCATACATTTTAATTACAGACACCGAATAAAAATAAAAGTATTATTATTGAAAATGCAGCATTCTGTGACATAATTCATATTAGCAAATTAAAATCATGCCTCACTGTGTCCATAAAATCCAGAGCATGATATTTTTAAGTCATCCGAAACTATTAGTTGGATTATATTAGTAGACTTATTAGTAGCCTACATTTTAATTCGTAGATGTCAAGCAGCTCTTAATATAAACATCACTTCCTTCTCAAGGTCTCGCCATCTACAAAAATTTTATTTGCTATTTACTTATGTTTTTATAATCTTCAGAAGCTGAAAAATACACCAAATACAGATGAAATTTTTTGTTAGACCATTTAACAGTGTAGCTGCTGGGCCTGCAGTTTAAAATACATGTAGAATGAGTCACAGAAGCTTAGGAAAGGGGGGGAAACTACGATTCAAGTAAACTTATTTTTTTTAAAGTTAATTAGATAAAAATTTCTTATTGTCACGTATTTCATACCAATCGTATTAAATATCTAAAAAATTTTCAATATGAGGAAATATTACAGGATGCACTCTAGTAACATTTTCTTCTTTTCTCCTCATTTGCATAAATATTTACGAAATGCTTGATTTAAAACTGAGTTTTCAAATTAATGTTAAATAGTAATAATTTTTTTCTTCCTAACACCAAAACTTAAGTTGAGAAATTCCAAAAGAAAGAGTTTATATCATATAATACCGTCTGCAGTTTTGTTTTAAGAGCAGGATGAAGTTTCGTGTGTGCACAAAGTACAATTAATCCTAATGTCTTCTTTGCTAAACCCTGCATCGGTTCATTTTTCTCCTTTCACACTTTCTTTCTGATCAGCCTTACTAAGCTCAATCTTTCTGTCACTCTTAAGAGGGGAGCAAGCTGAATGGAAAACATAATGTTTCTAATCATTATACTTTCTGAAGAGAAAATTTCGCTTTATATTCTATCTGTAAACAGTAAAGTTTGAAAACAAAATAGCTAATTCCGATACATTGATTTGAATTAGATGCGTAACAATTCTCCAACAAAGGAGTAAGTAACTAGCCATTATTTACAATAAATTTTAATGTTGTTTATAAAATTGCAAGAAAACTCAAATTGAATCAATTGGACAAGAGCGATTATCCGTAAATTTAAAATATCTGAGAGCGTGCATTAGGTCATTAAGAAGCGCAATACTATAAGTAATAAGAATAGTTTGAGATTGCACTGTAAATTAATCACAAGCGAGTAACTAGACTATACTATTAAAATTAAATGAATAAAAGTCCAGAATTATTAATTTATTTGTAGTAAATGCAACGTATATTAATAATATATTTTTTTAATTTATTTGAAATTTTATTTTTAATGAAGGCAGGTTGAGAAAGACATCAGACTCTCGACTATATTGTTATCAATGATATAAATTGTTGATATCAATATAAATTATTAGCAGTATATTGCTTTATGATTAAGATTATTATCAAGTTAAAGTTTTCTGAATGAAATAATCTTTACCACTGTTTCTGCAGTATTTCTAAACTGAGACAGTTTCAGATAATAATCTATTAAAATTTATTTACATTGTGAATTAAATTATTTTTGAAAGGTTGACTTTTACAGATTCAAAAAAAAGACATTTTGAGTGCGAAAAAAACTGTGAACATTAATAATAATGATATGATGATAAATCTATAAATATCCGAAATCTTACTGATATACCTTAAAAAGCTCCTTGCAAACTTTTAATTTTGATAAAAGAATTCATATTAAAAAAATTACTTGCAAGCGAAAATACCTATTTATCATAATGTCTTAATTCTACTGAGTATATTTTACAAAAGCATTTTTACCTCGCTAAGACACTTAAGATAAATTTCTTTTAAAATGTCTTTATTAGATTGCTCGCAATTACTTCTTACTAAGAAAGGTAAACATGATTATATAAAGGAAAAGGGATAATTACTGCGAAAAAAAGAGAATTAAAAATTATGACCTACAGACCGAAAAAAAGAAAAAGGAAATTAACGCATCTTTATTCTGATCAATAGACTTTGGTAGGGACTGTTTTAATTTAGACGGAAAGCAAATTCTTATTACTAAAAAATAAATTAAAATGCACTTTTCTATGATTTTGTATAATTGAGAACTAAAGGAGAAAAATTTCTGAGCTAAACTTATATTTTATTCAGAGTAATCATTCAAATATTAAAAGTGGAGTACCGAAAATGAAACTAAATTAATAATAAAGGGAAGAAAAAAAAAGTAAAGCTAGAAGTTGTCGCCAACTTGTGGCGTTATCGCCATCGATTTCATAAAAATCACACTTTTTCCTCTATTAGAAACGTATTTTTATCGCATTGCTTATAAGTAACGTGCTCTTTAATTACACGTAGTTCTCGAGTCAATTAAAATGTAGTTCGGTCGAACTATCTTTACTGTATAAAACCTAAGGCAAGCCGATAAAAAGTATCTTCTTGTCAAAAACAGATTCTGCAAATGAAAGATAATTAGAGATATCTCTTTCATATGTTCATTTTCTAATCTGTAGTATCTCCCGTAATTTTTTCGTTTCCTCCCTTCATCTTCTTTCCTTTTTTTTTTCTTTTTCTGGTTTTGATTTAATCAGATTACAATGCAGTATGCTTAAAACAGAATCGAGTGTAAAAAGAAATGCTAGGAGAATTTCCCTTCTCATTTCGTGAAAGAAATTCCGCCAGATAAAATGAATTTAACAAAGAATCACAATTTTTTAGCTCTTTATAGAGCGAGAGATCTTATGTAACGCTGCCGTTCTTTCCCTCTCTTCCATCTTCTTTATGGCAATCTTGAAAAACAGAGAAACATTAAAAAACGCTTTATAAAGAAACAGGGAAGTTTTCTTGAGAAGGATAAAGGGAAATTTTTAAAATGTATTTTATGCTATAGTTTTTTCCCTTTATTATTTTTTTATTTTTTAAGATTTTAAGATCAGAAAACAATTCAGAGCATTTTCTTACCTGCACATGACTTCGTGCGTGAGTAAAACGCGGCACATTTCAGGATTTTTGTCTTGGCCTTCGTACAGGATGGCCTAGAGAAAAGGAGAAAGAAAATGAATAAAATGTATTTTCAGTGAGTTCCAAAATATAACAAAAGAATTGTATTGTTTTTATGGGAAAGGATTTTAAACTTAATGGGCGGATGGTTTTAAGATTTAAGTATTTCAAAATCATATGTACAGCACGGGTAGCCTTTCATGTCAACACATGTGTTTAAGTACAACTTAAATAAAGAGTTTTATGTTACTATAATGCATGCCGCGTTTCTTTGATTTATTTCGAATTTCTAACATTCAAAACAAGTCTTTCTCCCTATTACATTTTAAATAATAACCAATAACTTTTATCTTGCGAATCACTATTTTTCACATATTCACACCTGCAATTAAATTTAATATCATAGAGTTATAAGCACTTCTAAGCTAGAAAATTTGCAACAGAAGATTTTGTATAATTTTCGTAATGTAAATTTTGTCTCTTGAAGCATACGCAGAAGTGAATTTTGAAAACAGGCAACATAAAATTTAGAATAAAATATTACTTATCTATAACTTTTAATTGAAACGTAAAAATTAAGATGTTACTTTTCAAAATAAGTGATGCTATAAAAATGTATCTAATCTAAACTCTGAAGAATTTTTAATAAACAACATTTTATTTAACATCAGCTATATATAAAAGTCTGAACGATTTTCTAAAATGGCTATTTTTTTAAGAACTAACAACCATCTCTTCAAAGCTTAAGGATTATTAAGATTACATGTATAGCAGATCTTCATCATTGTAAATATTCATCGTACATTGCCGAAGATTTAAATGGGGGTCTTGGTATTACTTCATACTCTAAAGAGATATAAAATTTTTCAAAAAAATTTGTTTCATTTTAAAATACAATGAGGCATTTAAAGTAATGAGACGTACGGTAGCACATGAGTAAGCTTTCCCTGAAAGACTGCCTTATGGCTAGTTTAAAATTATTACAGAAACCGCTTCCAGTTTATCATTTGTAAAATTCAAGTACCTCACGGAATATATTCAAATTCAATGATATTTAAAAAATAAGATTAATTATTTGACATAGTTTCAAAATTCAGAACGTCTGTCTGTAGTAAAAACTATGATTTTAATTCATATTCTTTCAAAACAATTAAATTCGCAGCATATAGAATCAGTTATATTCAGCAATATTAAGCTCGCAGTGTATGAAGTCCATTAAAGTCTATTATTAATATTTAGTTCAAAATATATAAAATTATTTTAAAAAGGCCTGTTTTAACTGCGATGTAAATTTATTTAACAACTAGAAGAGTAAATATTTTTTCGTTGAAGTAAAATATTAGAGCAGAAATTTAATATAAATTAAATTTTAATTATCAAGTAAATATAATTGCTCTAAACAAATAACAATACAGTTTAGCATTCGCCTCAGATCTCAAAAAAATTTATCTAAATATTTTCATCTAATAAAGTGTACGAAAAGGAGACTTTAATCGCTATCCAACATATACTACTATATCACTCCTTAAGCTGATATACTAGTATGCTATTCCTTAAGCTGATGCCATGCCTTTTTTTTCCAATTTTGTTCAATAAACGTAATCTACATTCAACATGAAAATGTAATTTTCCTTTTGTTATGATATCAAACTTCTTTTTGAAATAAAAATAGCGCAAATCTTACAAGCATCTCAAATCTTATGTTTGGAGCTGCTTTTCCACACCACCAGTTGGAAAACCTTTACCTAAACTGATTCACAATCACAAAGAGTTTGTACTCTGGCAATCTTAAGACTCGAACATGGATGAACATCTTCAAGACGATAGCAGCATGCATCAGTGTAGTTCACTTGATGTATATTTCAGGTTCAGGGACATTAGAAGATTTAGAAATCATTAACGTAATAGAATTTTCTCTGCAGGATGCTGGACCGAAATCCCATATGGAATAACATGCTTAGCGATTTCCTTCCTTTACCTCGTGTACCTGGGAAACGGAAAGGATAAATCAAGGGTGTCGCACTCTGTGACAGAGGGAATGGTGAGGGCACTTAAAATGCTTTCCAACGGGTATCTTGATTAATGGCAAATGATTATTGCCATAATTGATCCGTGAGTGTTTCATCCTTCTTCATTAAGATTAATGGGCCGGAACTATCGGAAACTTTTCATATTTAAAACCTATTTAGCTCAAAGCTTCTCGAATTTGCGCGCGTCATTTACGACCGGGATGCCTCCACAAATCTTTGACTTTTGGTAGAATTCCAAACTTTTAAAATTTCTAGACCGTGGACGTTTTATTTTAAATCCCGGTCTTCTCAGGCGTAATTTTCGAGGATCAATCACTGATTATTTATTGATGATTCAGTATTTTTAGTATTTTTATCAACATTTAATCAGTTCGATGACAAGCTTTAAGGAAAAACGAATAATGAAAATTCTTCGTTATAGGGAGCATAAGTGTGTTTAATTTTGTCGTTCAGAAAGGAATCATACGTTTTTTAAGAAAGCGAATATCTGCACAATTTGAGAATTAAAAAAATCAAGGTCGGATAAGAATCTAGATGCGAAATTTAATTTGAAACATTATTGATCCTTATTTTCATTTTATGCAATATATAATGGTTTAATTCACCCAATTTAAAATACACATATAAAAAATATTGGTTAATATAAAAATGGCTATTCACCCAAGGCAATAATTTTAGCTAAAAATGTTAAATACTTGATAAATAGTCTAACTTCGAAAGACTTTTTTTTTAAATCTAACTTACTTAACCCCATCAGGTTTTATACCGATGCGAAATTTTTGCCAGCGTTTAATAAATAATATTCTAGTAAATAGAAAATGATGTCCTAAATCCAGTATAGAATTAAATTTAAGGAACATCATTTCTGAAGAAGTAATAATGATAGGAGAAAAACACTTGGAATTGGTTCGAAATGAGGGCAACAATGTTGTTGAAATGATAAATGAAAATTTTTTAAATATTCTGTTCAATAACAGAATCAATGAAACTTTTATCAGTATCTTTTTATTATTTTACACAAAATAGTATTTGCTTCTTAAAATCAGGTTAAGTCGACGAAGGCTTCTTAATTTTTTTCAGCATGCTCTTAATTAACAATTATCAGGAGACTGAGAAAATCATTTTTATCATTGTTTAATAAATAAGTTATGTTCTAGCAAATAGAAAATGATGTCCTGAATCCAGTAAAGAATTAATTTATGTAATATAAATTCTGAAGATAAATAATGATAGAAGAAAAGCGTTTAGAATTGATTGGAAATGCGGGCAACATTGTTGCTGATATTATAAATGAAAAAAATTTAAATATCCTGTTCAATAACATAATCAATGAAACTGTTATCAGTAACTTTTTACTTCTTTTGCAGAAAATAGTATTTGTTTCTTAAAAGTGGGTTAGATCGATGAAGGTTTCTTAATACTTTTCAACACTCTCTTAGTTAACAATTATCAACAGACTGAGAAAAATCTCCACATCTGAGACAAGGACAAATTGGAAAATATGAAAAGGAGAATAAGACTCACTGTATAATGCAAAGATATTGGGTATAAGAGGGAATTAACAGAAAAGCTCCAAAATTTAGTTCTCACTTTTTTCAATGAAGCGATATGAACAACTTAATAAAAATATATAATTATTTACGTATTTACAAGATCTGCTGCGGCTTTAATATGAATTTAAACGTTTCTAAAGTTACAACTGTTATATTTTAAAATGAAATTTTTTTGTTCATAGAATTTGGTGTACGTTTGGCTTATATTTTAAAATAAAGTGTAACTTTTAGAGGAATACAGACTGCAAAGTATTTATATAATTATTTCTTCATTTACATACTGGTTTTACTTTATGTGTATATCGAGGGCCAGGTCATTTTCAAAGCATTAGTATTTTACATGTATTAACAACACTGAATAAAAATGTATTTAAATTCAGAAAAATGTATTAACTTTATTTTAAAATAAAAATAAAACTGCAGAGGAAGAATAATGCCGCAAAAACCAAAGGATACAAATATGAAGGATTATATTAAGCGCACTTTGTTCCTGAAGACATGTTTTTTTTTCACAAGGATAAGAAGACAGCTGGAATTTAACTTTCAGGCAACACTTATCTAGGAAATTATTGCAAGGACTAAATATTTTCTTTAAGTGAGATAAGAAAGTAAAAAGAAAAAAAAAGGAAAGAAAGAAAAGGGGGGGGAATGGAAAATTGCAGCATAAAAACTTAGCGATTTTAGTCAGAATGAAAGAATTCTGATAGCTGACTTCAATTTTGTTTTACTAAATTTAAAAGGAATATGCTCTATAAGCAACTCATTGTTCGCCAAGTTATATCAATGCATTTCAATAAGTATGGCATGGCCTCCGTTGTTTAGCAGCGTTCTACTAGATTTTTTAGCAGTACGATTTTGAACGAGGGAGACCATGTCATTTGCTTTTTTAAGTATAAAAAAAATGCTGACATTTTCTATTTGTCAAGTTTTTATAACATTCTTTGCGTCTTAGTTAAAAAATAACAATATGATAGGGTTTGAATTTGAATAACAAATTTCTGCATTAACGTCATTGAAACTAAGTTCTGCAATATGACCACAAACAGGAGGCGGGGGGGGGGAAGAAGAGAGAGAGAATACTTTTATTTAACTTCTTTTTCATCTATATTGCATCTGAAAATCCTTATGTTTTATAAATAACAGCAATAAAAAAATGTTGCAGCATTATTTCTTCTTTCCCACCATACTGAAAAGACGAAGAAGCAAGTGATTAAGAAGTCTCTTTAATAAGTCCCTTGAAACAGTCACCACTCATACTCAAAAATAATTCGAGGGAAAGAATTTCACACCCTTTAAAGATTATTCCAATCAGTAAAGTGGAAAGATTTCCCTTTTACGTTTTTGTTTCTTTTATCTTCGCTCCACCCGGGGGGGGGGAATAACCTCAATTCAATATTTCCACCACCGCCGCCCCTGTAACTCGTTTTCCGAAAATAAGTAGGGCGGTACACAGAGATTTCAAGGAGTGTTACAGTATCCTTATCCTGCCCTTCAGCGTTACGCCCCTAGCGTATTTAATGTACTCCGGGTTTTTGAGGCAACTAACCGATGATTTCTTTTTCCTTTCATCTCCGCATCGTCGGGAAGCGATACCTACTCCAATTGGCTTCACATTCTAGTAATTACTTGTACTCACGGCTAAACGGAGAATTTTCTCCTGTTAGAAGAAGAGACTTAGTCGGGGAAAGAGAAGGAAGACTTTAGAATGTAATGAATAATGGACGACAGGGCTAAGAGGAGAGTTAAGTGCTTTTTTTTTTCTTTTTTTTCTCGTGGACGTTTCTCCTATCCCCTCCATTCTTTCCCCTCCTCCAAGACTTCTTAAGTGTCATTCCTTGCTCGGCCGAGATCCTATTTTCGCCGAAATCACTAGAACAAATTGACCCGATTTTTCTGCAGCTTAATTCCAACTTTTATTTTTTGCGCGACTGGCGATGTCACCGTTAAATTGATTCGCATTAGCCTCCTACCAGTCGGGCTAAACGAATTGCAATGTATTCATACGATTGATTAAAAAGTCCGCCTGGGTAAATATGATGCAAGCTATTAGCAATTTCGGATATTGTCTTAGCGAGCAACACCGCCAAACCAATAACAGTAATAACAATAAGGAAAAAAGTGCCCCCACACCGTCATTGCTTAAAACTTCTTTTCGCTATTTTTTTCGCAGCTTCACCGATATTTCTTTTTTCTTTTTTTTTAACCTCTTACTTTTTCCCTATCTCTACATTAGTGTGCAAATAAGGAATAGTATTTAAGATATTTTTCCTTCTCCTTACCTTTTTTTTTTAACATGGAGGGGGGAAAAAGAGAAAAAATGAGAGAAAAAAGCAATGGGCCTGACTCAAAGACTTAAGCCTCTATTAAAATAATGAGCGCAATACGAATGGTAATTGCACGTGAAGTCGACATTTAAATCCTTGAGCCTTAAGTCCTTTTGTAAAAGGGCGTCCTTAGAAGTGTACAGATTGCTGTGCTATTATTAATTTTTTACGTGTTGCCCCATAATTGTATTAGAACATTTAATAAAACTACCGGATTACTGACAGGGAATCAGTCTTACTTTGTGTAAATTAAGAAAAAAAAGGGGAGGGGGGAGAAAAGAATGCATTCATAAAAAATATAAGAAGTTAGGTCTAGCTAATTATAAAAGGCGTTTGTTTTTCAGATTTATTGTTCTTTACTCATGCTGCCAAAAATCTACAAATTATACTGCTTCGAAACATAATACAGTTACTAAATTCTAAATACTTGAAGATTTACAACTGATGAGAGTTATAAATTACAGTGTTATAGATTTGAGAGCTACGGAAAAAGGAAATATGAGTAAGATATTTGTTGTTAGAATAAAAGCAATGTTTAGAAATTTGATAATGTTATAAATTTCTTTTTTTCTAGACACTGCTTTTTTTATGTTCGATCAATGTGACCATCTGGTACTAAGGTATTTGGTAAAGTAATCAAAAGCCTCATTTAACCGTTCATGAAAAATGATATCCCCGTGTAAATTACACTTTTGCATATAGATCTTAAGAATAAATCTTAATGCAATTTTAATACCTGAACTTCTTGATCAAGAGTGAACAAAGATTTAAAGAATGAAGAATCTAGGACTCGATTATTTTAACATAGACTGTCTATCTGATTCCGTGCTAGCCTTTTAGCAAATGAAATTTAGGGATTGGAATCCAAGGCTCTTCTACCTCTATTCCACAGTCACTAGCTTCAGACAGATAGATTTTAGGCGTCACTATTCCGCAAAGGGATTACAGACTTAAACACCTGTGTCCGACTTGGGATCCGAAGGCTAGTTCATCACGAAGCTAGTCCGAAAGCTTCCGTTAATCGCCAAAAAGTTGGCGAGCCTTCTCTCAGATATTTCTTGTGTTAAATGTAATAGTTTAATTTGTATTGCTGTGACTGAAAAATATGCATGCTATGTTGCCATATAACTTGCCCTACTCTTTACGAACCCTCAAAGCACTACTTACATTTAACATTATAGCTCTACTTACATCAAAACGATGGCGTAATAAAAATTTTGAAATATTTAAAATTCCCGAAACATTTTAAATGGTACTTCAGCTAAATAAAGAACTTATTTCAATCATTTTTTCCTTCCCTTTAAACCATTTATATTTAATATTTGATTCATGCATTAATTTAAAAAATTTTCCCTATTTTTAAGAAAAACATGATTTGGAAAAACATATACTGTAATCAAATTTAATATTATATAGCAAAGAAAGGAATTAAGGACAAGTCTTTGTAATATAATAACAAAAATTTTAAACCACTTGGGGAAATTAATGATAGAAGAAATACTTTCGAAAAATGTCAAGCTTTATATTGTTCCATATTTAGCATTAAATGTATATGCATATATAAGCCTTTCCAGGTATTTATTAAGCAACTTAATGAAATATATTTAAGCCCTTCAAAGCGTTTGTTAGTCAGCTAGATTTTTTTTTCCCGTGTGTATGTCATATTTTAATGTAATTCAGTTCTGCCTATAAATCTTTAAATTTTTCATTTCGGAGACAATAACTTGGTTGACATGCTCATTTTTAACTGCACAAAAATATGCTTGATAATTCCCCCAAACATAATGGTTTGGGAAACCTAGACATAACGCTTTCTTATTTGAACAAATGCTTTCAATAGTCCCATAAGCTAAAATCATGATAAGCAGAAAAATCTATTCCTTATTGTGGGAAACACATATAAGTAAACACTCGTATTTATATATTGAGAGAACAAATTTTCAAGAAGATTAATAGCAGCAGGAGTTACCGATCAACAATCAATTGTAAATAATGAATGGTATTTAAATGAGATCAATTTCGACCTTTCCTCTAAATTATGTATAAGTAAAATGAATTGATACGTATCAGAACAGTTTCAGGAAAAATTAAATTATCATATTAGATAAAATTAGTTATTGAAATATTAATTGTGCATTCATACCACTTCTTCATCAGTCGATTTCCTGGCAGCAAGTTTCGAAATGCATGCGCATTTTTACTCAGAAAAGTAATAGTAACTGGCAAAAATTATGTTTATTTTAAATGGATCATGTTACTAGAATTTGGTTAAATGTAAGCTTCAGACGGAACGCAGAAAAGAATTAACAGGAGTTCAGTACTCAACGTTTGTTATTGATGTCATTATATTTTACATTTGAGTGACATATTCTACCGAAACCAATGGTAAGAAAATTATGAAAAGCATTCCAAAGTAATAGAATTAAAGACTGCGTCAGACAAAAGTAAACTGCATAACCGACATTACGATATTAGATGATGATAAAACACCAGAAAGGCCTACCCGTTCAACAGATGGGTCCGGATCCTTCTATAGAATTTGCGAGATATTTCGAAGACCAGAGATAACACGCTGTATTGAGTCCCTATTAAAGCCACCAGACCCTATTTCCCCCTTCAATAATTCCCCGGGGGTTTAAGGGGCGCTATGCAAATAGTTGGATTTACTGTATCAGACGCGTCACTCTTACCCAACGTCCCTTCCCCCTTCTCATTTGTGATCCCCCTGCTCGTTTTGTGCTTCCCCTCGTACTGGTCCTCGAATGACAACTGACGGAGTTACTTGACAACCGGGACCCAAAGTAATGGCTTGTAGGGGTGGTGATTGAGAAAGACCCCATCCTCCAAATGTCGATGTTAAAAAAAAAAGATTTTTAAAAAGCAACACAATTTTAAAGTAGGTAATGAATATGAGCGAGTTCTGTACACCACATGAAAAATATCAATTGTAAAGCATGTGTATCCTACTGAAAATTTCTTTTCTTTGACGGCAAAATGTTTGCAATGAGAGCGGAAGATAAACTTATCTTTTCGTTATTAAGGCAACGGGAGACAAAGAGACTCAAATCTTCCGTGTGATTTTTTTTTTTTAATCTTTTTATTTTTCTTCTCCAGCTAGTTAAAAATCCTATACAAAAAAGGAATGAAAAGCTTAAAGAAGAAAATTCAATAGAAATATCGATTTTGCAATGAATAATAAAATATATATAATTGCTATAGTTTCACAGTATTTTGAGACTATTAAAGAATGAACAATTGAGGGAAAATGTTTTACATGCACACGCACATATGCCTATATGTGCACCTTACGTTCTCATGATTAGATTATTTGAATATGGCAAAGTGTACGAAGGCTATCTGCCTAAGGGAAGGGAGAATTTGTGGAGAACTTTCTAATAGAAACTGGCTGGTATTCCTCTTACACGAGCAGAAAACCGCGAAAAGCACTACGTAAACAACTCGTTAATCTGGGTTCTAACCTGTTTTAAAACTGCTAATATTCTGTGGTTTTAAACACTCGGCTACTGATGGTTCCATAGCCTATTTCTAGTGTCCCTAAATAAGTGAAAGACCATGCTTTCTGCTCTTATTAATTTATAGTTAAAATCCATTATTTCATAATAATTTTGTCAAGTTATACATTTGCTGTTAACATTTTGAATTGTATCATGTTATTATAAATGGATTGAAATGTTCGTAAATACTGAAAAGCCGCATGAACAAAATGTTAATGAGCATCTTAAATGTTCACGAAGATTTAGAGAACAACTTTGGATGGATAAACAGTTATTATGAATAATTATGAACAAGTGATAGATATTGTTCTGTAGTGATTCCTCATAAATGAATGCATTATTCATTAATTTTTATCACCCTTTTGAAATGACATTTTAAGTAATTTGTTTTACTACTAGTTATTCTGTTAAAGATGAACAGAATGTTCTCTTATCTGTGTAATTCGTAAATTAGTTAGAGAATAAAAGAGATGCACGTCAACGTAAACACTAATAACTGGCGAGAGGTAAGCTCTACTTGGAGCTGATTTTATATGAAGAAAGAAGATAACTCCGGTTTACCTTTCGAAACGCTTTAAAACGTTTTATTCAAATCACCATCAAATAAAGTTTACTTTAGTCGGTTATTAATGTAATTAAATTGCTTAAAAGGCTTAGAAAGTTATCTAGTAGAAATTTCAAATTATTATTCTATTAATGCTTACGTAATATGTATAATATTTAAACCAGCACTTTTTAAAAGAGGGAAAAAAGAAAGAAAGCTCGAGGAAGTGCATGAATTGGAGCGACTTAAAAGAGAAACTCATTCTACTTTGAACTAGATTCAGTATAACATTTTCTCTTTCCTTTACAGACTGTCTGTAATGAAGTTATGTTTTTAATTTAAAATCTAATGGCTTTAATTTAAAGCAGAGCAATAAAGGATTACATGTTATCAGAATTTAAATTATCTCCTTCCTTAAACTGATTATGGAAAGCATAAAAAATGTTCGCAAAGCATATTTTCTTCAAGCAATAATTATTTAAATTTCTCGTAACGTAAATACCAAGAAAGATGAAAAGTGGTTTCCAGCGGAGGGAAGAAAAGGCCTTAAGCTGAAGAATATTAAAAGTAAAATTGGGCCTCAACACAGGAAGTGATTAATTCGCTAATTTCCCTTACACAAATAACTGAGTAAAAACAAAACAAGGTCCAAAAAACTGTCGTCTTTAAATGAAAAGCAGTTACAGTGTATTTATGACGGATAATGCAACATTCCTTTCCTGATTTACATATTCGGGAAAGTTACTATCACATCCGCAATTATAAATATTCTTCGCCTTAAGCGCTATCTGTTTCTATACTTTTGAATAACAACCAACTGAAGATGAACTCATCAAGTTTTAATCGAGGGGATGAATTTTATTATCTATCCTTTGTCGTTGCCTCTCGTAATAAAATTTACTTTGCTAAAGGCATAGAACTCATTTTCCGGGCAACCTTCGGTAAACTGCGATCTATAATTAGATGTCTCCTATTAAGCGTGTGTTTAAAGAGACCGATTCCACAGATAAACCTTGATTCACGGTGTTGCTACATTTGCTGGTGCTCCGATTCCCTAGCAATCAGTTTAAATAAATTTTGTGGAGCATGTCACGGTTTTCATGCAAATTGTGTTTAAACGGAACAAGATTTCTGACATTCCTTTTTTTATGAATACTATGTACTCACAGTAAATTCAGGCGAGGTTTTTCTTAGATAAATAGAATGTAAATGTCACTATTTAAGTAATATTCTCAACGTTCGAACAATGTTCCAGAAGAAAATTTGCATTTCTAAATTTATTTCTTAATTCTAAAGAATTATATCAACTGAGATCGTATATGAAATTATATCAGAAAGCTTCTTATTTGGCTTTCAGGAATCCTATTTTTTCGTATTGGCATTTCTGTAATTTACAATTTTATTCAAGTGAAATATTTTCCATACTGAAATTTCCTAGTAATTAATGAAATACTTATTGTAATGATAAATAAGGAAAGAACATTTTTAGAGGAATTTAACAATTTTTTACTGAAATTGTACTGCATCATTATAACAAACATTACTCTATAAAGAAACTAAAGCGTAAAATTTAAAACCATAAAGTGGCTTTTTCTAGAACAACAAGTTTCCAGCAATCATTCTAACAGCTAATCTCTAGATATTCAGTTACAGAAATGTAAATAAATAATTTGAAATATAATTGCAGTATACCATAAAGCACTGAACATTCATATTTACTTTTATGTACGGAATATCAAGTCATTAATTATTGAAAATAGCAAGAAAACTTCTGAATTGCTTAAATGTGCTTTTAATGTAATAATTCCCACCAATAATTAAAAGCTACAGTGAATTAAGAAAAGTATGTTTCGTTTCTTAATATAAGAAATAAATTTTTACTTCTTGCTGCTTTTAAGTAAATTTTCATCCTATGTAACTATTGCAAATACTATTAGTAGTCAGTGATAAAGCAATGAGTGCTTTTTCGTAAGATTTTCGAAATGGAAATATTCTTTGCTGCTACACTTCTTATGCAGTAGGAAGTAAAGTAAAATTGTTACAAAAAATTTTAGCGATGAAAATTATTCTTGCTTCGTAAATGTTACAGATTAATAAGCATCGGTTTTTTTACTGAGATTTCAGTTAGAAATAATACTTCTCGCCCCCCTTTTTTTGTTAATGTGCTAGAAGGAGTTTATTTTGCAAGTGTAATTTTTATTTCCACATTGCAAAATCCATTATAAAATTCTAGAATAAAATATTTACTTAGGAACTGAAATTTAACTATAAGTTCCTGTTCGAAAGGCAAAAAAGTGCTTAAATTAATTAAACAACAATTAGCTGAAGTTTTTCTGTTGAGATTCGCAAACCATTTTTACACTTTAGTGTATATTTAACTGATGTACTTTTTATGCTTTCGAAACTGTTTCAAGACACCGAAAAAAAAAATTCTAAATCTTCACGCTTTGATAATTTGGAAATTTCTATTATTATGAGAGATTAATGAAGAAGGACTCATGATGGTGAAGTAAAACCTTTAGCACAAATATTCAGGGATAAAAAAAAAAAAAAAAAAAAAAAAAAAAAAAAATTAAACATAAAAAATTCCTTTTAGTTTGTGCCATCAAAGCTTATAAATTGACAGATATCAAACATAATATCTGCTCGGAAGTTTCTAAATATTAAAAAAAATATACCATACTAAACTTGCATGTCTATCACACGAATAATATATTAAGCTTGCTTTCGTAACTCCCTTATGATCAAAACTTCAGACATCAGAAATTTATTTTATTTTATCTTGCATAAAAAAATTGGAGTTGAATACTAAATGAATCTGTGATCAGAGTATCAGTCTCTGAAAAGGAGTTAAATAATTTTGCAAAAGCTTGAGCTATTTAAAAATAAACAAGAGTAAAAACTTTATTTGAAATAGCAGGCAGCAGTAATGAAGCTCCACTTACGTGTTGTATGAGAGGATATTTGGATAAGAATAGGCCACCCTATAGTCGAAAATAAATTATGCTCGACACTAGTACAACAGTCTCATTTTTGCTACTAAAGAGACGGAGGACAATGACGTTACCAATATGCGCTCGCAAAGTGCAGTTCGTACTCCAACACCATATGGGACTCTGAACGAATCCCTCGCGCGTTGCAACAATAAAACAATCTAACTCCCACCGCCTAGGAGGGAGGTAGGGGGTCTCTGAGCTCTCACTTCGTGACCTGTGATTGCTTTATAAGCCTGCTCTCGTTTTTGCCCAGTTTCGGATCTGAATATGACAACGGTGGCTATTGATTGGGCTTCTTCACTGCCCGAAGAATGACAAAATAAAACAAAAGAAATTTTCGTGATTTTATCACATGATTGGTTCTATTTTTAGGCCGAATTTCTCTACACTATCTAAATTCTAACACAGTGAAAGAAGACTAATTGGTAAACAATCAAATAATAGAGGCTTCAGACGAAATGGTAAATAATCAAATAATAGAGGCTATTTTTTGTAAAGTCGGAATTGATTTTATCCTAACTCAGTTTTCATATTTTACAAGAATCTAATGTAAATATCAAAATAAGTGGATAAAATATAAAGATGGTTTTGTGTGATATATTTTAAAGTAATTATAAGTCATTATAATCAAATAAGAATACTTCGTCAATACAGCATTAAAAAATATGCATTTAATGTTTGTCTTATTTTTAATCGATTTTTACCTTTTACTCTCAGCTTCCTTAATTGGATTGTATACTTTCTCTATTACATAGTTCGCTGTAAATGTTACTTAAAAGTTAAAATTATTATTTAATTTATATTTGATCCTTTATTTCAGAATAATTTTGACTGTTGATTGTTTAAGCAGGCTGCCTTCTAAAACTCTGTTAATTATAGAATACTTCCCTGAGAAGAATAAGTTGGACATGCCAGTTAAATCAATCTTGAAGTACTAAATGCGGCTAAACAAACTTCATGTACTCTATATTAGTATTCGTATGATGCATTTAAAAATAAAAGGAATGAAAAGAATAATTTTCATTAATGTTTGCTTTCATTTTATACATTCTGTCCTTTTATCCTATACCTTTTCACTGGTTTTTACTAAGCTCTTTATAGGCAAATGGATCGTAAATTACATTTATTAACTTGTTATCAGCATTATCCCAGTGCAAGTAGGAAATATGAACTTGTGGGCATTAACATTAACTTAAAGGAATATTTCAGGCTAAATTTGAAATTTGACCGTGGATTAATATTTCCATTCTATATATTATGAAATGATATTTCGAAATACTACAAACTTTCCTTGTTTTTTATTTCCTCGTGCAAAGTAAAGGAAATATTGTAATCGGGAAAAATTTGGAATTTCAGATTTCAACAGAAATATTTATTTTTGACTGTTCCCGAATCCATTTTCATTATTTTATTTTATTTTATTTTTGTTACTAAAATGTATATGTAAGATATAACAAAATAAATTAGCTGCTTTAAAAAAATAATCGGCGAACTCAAAATTAACATTCTAGATTTGGTGCTCTCTCCTTTAAGTAACGTTTCTTTCAGATACCTCTTGCCCAATCAAATAAGTGCTAAACAAAACTTTTTCTAACTCGAACTGGAACTTTTCGACTCCCTCCCTTCTTCCTTTGAATTGCAGCGTTCTCTTTCGCTTAGGCTTTCCTGCTGGCAAGATGCTGCTGTTCCACACTGCTGCTTATTTGCCTAAGATGACATCGTACTTTAAAACCCGCATACATGTAACTTAGTATATTCAACTATGATTAAAAAATATCATATCTTGTCTGCAAAACGATGATTTGATATGCGTAAAAAATAAAGATTGCGATTCTTCAAGTTCCGTATGTTAACTGCATCCATCCATCTAACTACATAGACTTCAAGCTGCAGCGCATCAAAATATCCATCCCCGGCCATGACATGTGGGGTATATATATATATGAAATAATAAAAGCGAATTTAGAAGTAATGAACAGTAGGAATTTTGATGCCATAGAATGCTGAGATGCCGATCCACACTGAATAAGAAATTTGCCAGTCGAGGCAGATTAAATCTTCCTTTTATTTTCTGTAAACATATAGCGACCACAAATAATCTGGCATATCATTTATACCTATTTACATTTTTGATAACTTTGCAGCAAGAAGAAAGCAGCAGTCAGCAATCCAACTAGTCCGAAGAGTAGCGAGCAAGTGCCGTATGTTCAGGGTGAAATCTTACTGAGTTAGTTTTGGTTCTCAATGCATTTTGAATGGATAGTTAATACTTCTGTAAAATTATTATTGGTTGCTTGAGTTTTAGTTCCATTTACATCATCAGAGTTATGTAAGAGTCATATGACATGGATTAATCTAGAAACGAAGCAGCGCAGAGAAAGGTCACTATTTTTAGAATTGAGAAGGGAAATTTACGTTGCCAATTTAATCTTTTACATATTCTTTATTTTTCTTACATATATATATATATATACCCCCACACCCTTTAACTTGGTTTAAAAGTTCTTACCCGGGCTTTATTTCCGTTGTCGTTTTTTCTGTTTCGTTTAGTTGTTGGTCGTAGTCATACACTTTCAATTAAGAAGTGTTTTAAATGACAAAACTTTTCACGTTTTGGCAATGTCAAGATTAACTTTGGACAGATAAAGAAATGTAACTTTTAATGCAGTCTTTTTAAAAATAAAACTATAAGAAGTTTGACTCCCTTACGACAAAAATTGACCGGAATATTTAATTTCAAAATTTGCAATTTTGGAGGTCATTCGCAACTTGCCTTAAGGCATCGGTTAATTAAGTTTGAATAATTTGAGGAAATAAGTTTAAATGAAGTGCAACAAAAATGTGTATAATTTAATAAGCCGCACGAAGAAGTCATGTGGTTCAGATTGTTAAATCTGATTCAAAACCTCAGATTTTTTTCATGAAATAATGACTCTTTACGGAGAAAAATCTGTTTATCGAAGTGAATTGAAAAAGAAAAAATACGCTTCAAATCCATAGAACTATATGAGAATCGAAGTGATTGCAAGCATGATGAAGCGAATTTGGTGGGGGGGAAGAGGAGGTCCTGTGTGAAGATTTCTGTTTATGTATATAAATTACCTGTAAAATGTAATTTCTGCGATTTTTCGAGGAAAGTAAATGCATATCTCTCGTGTGAAGCGAATTCCTTAGGAAACAAATATTTTAATTACCTTTTGACTTTTTAATACTCTTAAATTTCTTTTGTTTGCTTTCGCATCAAAATTTTCTGTATGCTAATTTTTAATCTAATTTAACATTTTTATCGGCAACTATCATCATGAATTATCTGGGTTTAATTGTTAAACTGCTTTCATAATAACGCTGCTTTAAGGAATTCCTAAATTTTAAACACACACATTTTTAATCTTTATATATTGATATTTAGTAACTAAAATTAGAAATAGTAAATATGCTCCTGCACTTTACTATTATTAAGGTTGAAATCAAATTTAATCGCTATATAATCATCTTGTTTTTAATTTTATGTACTCAGCTCTTCCCTATCACAGTTTTCTTTTCTTTTTTTTTTTAATGTATTAAAATTACTTCTAAAAATCGTCTGATAGTGGGCGTATTTAATACGATGTGGTTGGTATTTATTACTTAAGCATAGTACATATAATTACAACGTTTTGTCATAATGACGCATGGTTCAGCCAACCTGGAAGAGTGAGATATTAACAATTGTAAAGGCAGTGATTGTTTAAAAAAGGATCTAAAATCCTTTTTACTTATTTATTTAGTATTTATTTTAATTTGTTTCAGAATAAGAGATGAGACAAAAGTTCCAAACAAATTGTTCAATTTGGGTTCAGATTTAAATTTTGTGATTCATTAATGACATCGTATAGTGAGATATTCATTTATTTCTTAGAAATATGGCAGAAGATTTTTATTATTTAAAATGTAAAAGATGCTTCTTCTCAACTTCTAAAAGCTCAGTTAATTACTTTTACCCTTAAAATAAGTAACTTTAATAATTAGTTAATTTTTTTTTTCATACTAAAGTCAACAAAGCGCTGTTCAGTATTAAGATAAATTTAAGTAATTTTGCTGCCCTTTGTAAATATTGTTTAGTTGTCTACGAGTAAATTTTACTTAATTAGATTGGTATAAAAGAAAGTAAGTGAATTAATGTTTCAAAAAGTTACTTGTTTTGTAGCCGTGTTCATTGCGAAATATTGATCCTAGTTTTGCGTTTTTTTTTTCATTCAAAAGCAAGCGTATTCCTCTAAACAATAATTTCAAAAATACTATAAATTTTACTCAGCCTTTGAAACAAGAGATTTCTGAAAAACAAAATATTACTTCATATTATTAGAAGCATATTCGATGAAAAATCAAAGCATGAAAGCGAAAGTGGATCGGTGGCATATAACAATAATCATGTTCAGTATATATCATATTCAGTATATGTATAAAATATTTCTCCCTTTTATTTGACAGTTTCAAACTAGTGTGAAACTTCGAAACTTTCATGATACTTTCCATAAAACACTTTCTCACCTTTTGAATATTTGTATTAAAATTTGGCATAGTAAAGCGAATGATGAGAGCAATATAAAATTAAACACGAAAGCGTATTAATAATAGAGAGGATTTTTTTTCCTAATCAGTAATATACGTTCTGCAATTTAAAAAGAAGAGGGAGAAAAATAATTTAAAGGAATTCCTAAGGTACTTACTTAAAGGAAACACGCAATAAAGCAAATGTTGTAAAGTAGCTGTCAATTTAAATAAGGATAAATATTAACTTCATTTACATTCCTAAAACTATCAGACATAAGAATGAAGATAAAACATTTTTGTATTTTAGTTAAGCAGCATTCCGAAAAAAATATAAAGAATCGCTGCATTTATTCCAAATGATGCAATCAAACGGACAGAATACATTTTAATTCGTATGTTGTTAAAAAAAAATATATAGACAGTTCCCGTATAAAGTGATTAAAACTATATTAAATGTGGTGTAAAAGCAGCGTACATAATAACGCCATTTAAAAGGACGATCTAATACCAAGCTTAGCTTGCGTACATGCTCTTCACTAGTTATAGGATGATAGCGGCACAAAACGCGACATAAAACAAGACCATGAAAAGAATAAAAAATAAATAAATAAAAAAAAAAAAAACATTGAACCCATGTGCAGAAGGAAAGCGACATGGTAGTGCTATCGACTGAGGTACGGGAAATACGCGCCGAGGGGAGGGGGAAGTCATGGAGCCGTGTAATGGATGGCCCCCTATGCCGTGAATCGCTTCAATATCGTTAAGAGCAGCCACAGAGTGACTTCGTGGAGCTTTCGCCTCACCAAAGAGAGTCGGTGTACAGTTGACTGGTTCTTCTGACTGCACTCAACAGTGCTTTTGCAAACACCCACCGCAACTAGAACTCGAAATCCTCCCCCTTCTCCTTCGCCTCCTGCCCCTTCAGGAGGCAGGCTGAAAAGGGGGGCAAGAGGAATCTGAGTATATATTTTTTATATATTATATCTAAGGTACTGGTTGAAAGCTACATTTATAAAATTAACTCTCAGGTTGAATGTTTTGCACGCTAGCAATTTCTATCATAATGCAGAGAGGCCTTCAAGACACTAATGACATTCGAAACAAAGACTTACGAAGAACTTTTATGTTATTGCTTATTAAGGCAGATTAGAAGGGACAGTAGGAATGCATAAATTGAAATCTAAAATATGAAACAAAAATGATGTGAAATAAAATTTCGATAATATCGTGTAAATTTTAAGTGCCATATTTATCATATGGTCCCAAATTTTATAAAATTTTAAACTACAATTTGGTGATACGTTTCATCGTATTTTTTTGCTTGTTTTCGCTGCGGTTGCAATTAGTAAATTTTTTAAACCCAGCTGAAATGGGGTACATCATATAAGGTATTTTATCCCCCCATTCTCCATGCCTTCGTGATATAACGGTAGCACACTCGGCGCAAATTCATTGCACATTTTTTATGTCTCCTGCTTCAAAATAATCTAATGTTTCTTCAGTGACGCCCGAACTAAAAGGTGGTGAATGATGATTCTTCACTACCACGATTTGGCGACTGGGTCCCCTAAACCCCAGTCGCCCTTTAAAAGGGGGAATATAAGGTATTCTCTCTCCTTTCTGCATGCCTTCGTGGAGTAACAGCAGCATACTCGGCGCGTATTCGAGAGGTATAGGTTCGAGTAGTATTCGAGATGCTTATATCAATTTAAAAGGTCATCTTAATTCAGGTCTGTGTGACATATACTAGCCAGGTGTTTACATTGGTTTTTAAAGACTCAGAAGCAATGGTTTTCAATTTAGTGAAGAAAGAAACTAGATTTTCAATCTGTGAATAAACTTCTACCCATTTTTTGAAGTCAAAGATTAGGTTGTCCAGGATAGGAAGGAAAATTTTTAGCTTCAGCCTTTCAATTTTAGAGAGGAGTACCTCTTCTCTTGATTCACCATATCTACTAAGACGCACATTTCGTTATCGTTTCTATTTTTCTCATAACACTAATCTGTATTTGGGCATAGTGTGTGTTAACACTGGGCAAGTACATTCTGTGCCAGAAATATAAAACTTAAAACTAGGAAAGGTTTTTCGTCAAAATATGCAATAATTGCAAAGCTTTGATGCTACAATTACTGAGAATATGTTCGAGTTTGTATAGAATAATTTACAGTCTGAAAAAAGGCGAAAAATAATTTAGGTTTTACGTTGGACCATCCAAAATGCTCTGCTTTTTTATGATAAATGCAAATGAAGAGGTACCAAAACGTAAGAAAATTTTATTGAACCACTTAAGTACAATTTTGTTCTATGCCTTTTTGTCATTCCTTTGACAGCTGGATAATTTCTTTTTTAAAAAATTATCAGCTTTATTCATAAATAAAGACGTTATCGACGTGCTATTTGACAGTTTTCAAAGAAGTAAACTCCAGACCGTTCAGAGAATTTTAAAGTGACATGAAAAGAGGAAATTCTGAGAGGCCAAGGTCTGGTGAGTATGGTGGTTGAGACAAATTCTCCGAGACTTAGTCAATAAGTTTTTTTTTTCGCCATTCGTCCGAATGTAAGGCCGAATATTGTCACGATGGAAGACAACGCCTCGACGATTCAACAGTTCTAGGAGATTTGCTTCCATTTCTGCTTTTAAAACGGCCATTTGAGAGAAGTATTTTCCTGAATTTATTGTCTGATTTTGTGGCAACAATTCGTACTACGCAATTCCTTTGCAATCCAATCATATCCAAAGCATTATTTTTGGGGATGCAGTCCCCTCCCTATATAACTAAAGGAGGTTCCTTACCTTATGATATGCTTTCGGCTTGCCTTAAAGTTCGTAATGCATAATATACACTTCTCATCTTCAATAATGAGGAGGAGCATTTTTATTTCTTTTCAGCAAAGAATTACGTACCGAAACTTGAGCCAGCATATTCTGCTGTTAAAGCATGGGTCACAGTGATCTGCATACCCAATCTTCTTCAAATGATCATGTACTGCGTTTTTCGGAATATTTGTCCTGCCTGATTTTTCCTGAACTGTATAACATGCATTTACATAGGAAGGTTGTCCGGAGCGGGTGTCATCTTCCAGACTTTGATTTTCGAACTCAAATTTCTCAAATCGAAATCGAACTGTGTTGTCAAAAACAGCATTTTATCCATATAAAGCATTAAGTTTAAGAACAATCTGACTAGCGTTTCTTACTTTTTTTTTTACAATAAAAGAGCATTATATGATGAATGCGAATTTTCAGGTTTTAACACTTCACTGAAATAAAAATCATGCCCCAACAAATGCTCGAATTATGCACCATGATCACAAAAAACCGTATTTAAATATCTTCCTCAATCAAGTCATCAAGTCAGTCCTGATCAGCAGTAACAAAACAAAGAGAAGAAAATGCGCTTCGATTTGAAAGATTGCTGATCTTTCGTGAAATAAGTTAATTGATATAGACAGATTAGAATGGAGCTGCTATGCTTGTGGGGCCCTTGGAAAAGTGCCCAGCGGGTTAAGACGACACTAATCGGAGTGTACTTTACTAGCCAGAGTTATTATTGTTAAAGCTTTTACCCACTTGGATTTCGATGAAGTCAATTATTTTCAATAAACATCTAAATGCAAAATAGCACTGCAAGTACAAAATAAAGCTCAGCATTATTTTAAATACGTTCGGTTTCATGAGTTCAGGGAAAACCGTAATGTAAAAGCATTACGTGAAAAACTTTAGTGAAATTTAGAATTATTTTAATAGCTTCAGAACGACATGAAATTGCATACTGAAGAGCATTTCCAAGAAACACAGTGTCAGAATGTAGTGGCCAAAGTATTTTTATATTGGATTTTAATCTATACAGCAATCCAGAACAGATAGCATAATGTTGTTTTTGATGCGACAGTCAACTGAATAGGGACTAGAGGGTAAAACTAATTATTACTTTATTATAAAATTCTTCATACCAGAGTAAAAGTAATAACAACAAATTCCAGAACGTCCCGAGCATACTCAATCTTACTATGATCAGAAAACTGAGTTGGCCACTTAATAAGCTCAGTCATCTCCCATTCTACTAGACATATATAATACGAAAAGTGGGAAACGTTTCAGGGTCACAATGGTTGCTTTTCTAATAGCTCTAAGGCTTACTAGCTGCTGAACTATAAATTCTCTGCTGAACGATACTGGTAATTGCACTCGGGCTGACTGCATGGAAACTTTTATGATTTTCTCAAAATGTATCGTGAATACGAGCCAGTTTCCGTTCGAAAATCTCCACGAATTCACTTTCGTTAGGCCACAATTCCTCTAGTGCTAAGCCAAATTTTAAATAATTCATTCTAATAAATATTTCTAAAACTGCGTGTCTGCTCCATTTCTACATTTAATGAGATATGTAAATGAAAAATAATTCTTGAATATTTCTCAATTAACATTTTACTGTCATTTCATAAAATGGGCAAGTTCGCACTAAAACATAAATGTTAAATACATCATAATTTTATGATTTTTTTTAAACCCGTAAGAGCATTTAACTCAAAAGCCCCTGTCAGGTTAAGCTCCTTCACTCAAGTTCAAACCTAAGTCTCCGAGACAAAATGACAAAAAATAATTAGCAAGCTCATCCTTACCTCATCTATATATGTATATAGTCCTCATCTGCAAAGTGAGAATGATTTATATGGATGGTGGCTGCTGCAATCGACAGGTAAATTCTTTATAGCAGTTCAAATTTACATTGTAAAACAGCTGATACATAGAGTATAAATTATTTATTAAGGATTTAGCACTAAATATAAGAAATATTAGAAATGATTTATACAGTCTTGTAACTATTACTCAATGACTGATGATATGCATGATTTACTTTAAATATCGAAATTTTTAGCTCAATAGTTGTTCAGTATAGGTACGGATGGGGTTCTTCCAACTGGAGCGGCAAAACTGTATAAAAATACCGGCCCTTTTTTGAAAGCTGGCTATTCCTCGCCAAAACAAAGAATGTCCTGGCATAAAGACACATGTACAAGTGGGCGGTATATTAGAAATTCACTATTGGTCGTACAGGTATAGTCCCTCTACACTAACTGTGTGGTTTTGCATCAGTTTTGAGGGAGGACACCCAGGGGTGCAATTCCAAGATCTCCCATCCCCTCTTTC
>KK117621.1:1324505-1335584 GCA_000611955.2 Stegodyphus mimosarum | reverse complement strand
TTTTTATAGATTTTACTACAGCTAACTCTTGCTTTGAACTCAAAGATAAGCTGTGTAAATTCTGCGATATTATACTCAATAAGTTTAAAAATTTTCACTTTCCAGATGCAAACCAATGTTAATAAACTTCACATATCTCCAAGAACAGAGGAATGATATAATAATTAATAATTATTTTCCACTTCAGAATTTGCATCTCTTTCTTTAGGCCTACCAGCGGTCGAGCGGTGAAGACGCTGAACAGTGGTAGTTCGGTCCGAGGTTCGAATCCCGCGAACGGGCTGGCTGCATGGGCGTTTTCGTGGTTTTCCCCATGTGTAACGTGTATACGAGCCAGTTTCCCTTAGAAACTCCTCCACAAAGGCATCCCTCCCTTTAGGCAGATAGCCCTCGTGTGCTTTGCCATAATTGAATAGGCCCACCAGCGGCCGAGCCAGCTTTAGGCCCTCCAGCGGCCGAGTCCGTAAAATTGCTGAACACTGGTCGTTTCGACCTAAGTTCGATTCTAGGCGAACAGGCTGGCTGGTTGAGCGTTTTCGTGGTTTTCCCGCGTGTAACGTGCATACGAGTCAGTTTCCACGACATTTCTTCCCTTAGGCAGATAGATCTTGTGTGCTTTGCCACTAAACCAAAACTCATTCTTTGTCGTTGAGTTATATCTGTAATCGCTGATTAATGACTGAGGTTTTCTTAGCTTAAGATGATTAAGAAAAACAAAATACTGTAGTATCTCCCAATAAGAGACTTCCATCGGACCGTAATTTTTGTCCTTTAAATAGAGGTGTCCTTTATTAAGAGTTAAATACGTATCTAATTCAAAGGGACTGGGACCAACAGAATTGTCCTTTAAAAAAACGTGTCTCTTGTTCGCAGATGTCCCTTTCAGGAGGTAATACTTTATTAGTATGTATTAGGAATTATGTAATACTTTATTAGTTTGTATTAAGAATTATGTAATACTTCATTAGTATGTAGAAAATTACTTAGCACAGCAAATTTAATTGGGGATAGATTTTAAATAAAACTCTATTGATTTCGAGAGCGCTCAGACACAACTCCCATTTCTTCCGGAGCAAAAAAATTTGGCATTTACTAAGCATACTAATGTGTACAAAATTATTTATCTGTTCTACAAAATACTAACACTTAATTTAGAAATGAAAGTAAATCATTCTGAATAATTATTCAGTTTTCTCTTTTAAGTCTCTCTAAAAACTCTGTATTTTCTTTTACTCTTTCTAAAAGTGCGTTTTATGTTTTCTAAGACTCTGTTCAATACAGTATTTCGCGAGGAGTATTATATATTTAATGCAGTATTGAGTAAAATACAGTGATCAATATCTCATGCCTTTAAACTGTAAGACGATTGAACCCTTAAAATGACAGCGCAGTCAATAAGCCTTTATAAAATGCATTACCTAGAAGATGAAAATCTCTATGTATCCTGCGTCGATCTCCTGTGTCCTTGTCTCTATTGATGCTACAAAACTTTCTGTAAAGCTATAGGATATGTGAGGAATCTTTACAACATTATAAATATAACCTCGAACTCTGTTCATTAGAAGCAGATTAGTAATGAATTTTAAATAGATACTGGTGTCTAAAAGCAACCAAAACTAAGTCCCAGTTTGGCTAATTATTATTAATCATTATCTCTTAAGAAATACTGTATTTTCTACAACTGTAATCAGGGCCAAATTAAGGTTGAATTTTGTTTAGTTTTGATATTACGGTTAGCATGTGTCTTATACAATTTCTAAATTGGTATTCTTTAGCTCGGATATATGATTAATTTTGAACTCAAACAGCAAAAATCAACGTTATATTTGCAATTTTTCACAGGACTAATTTCGATGTTTCGATGTTCGATGTTGTTAGAGGATCCTCTAATCACTATATCTTGTCCCGTTCATTTGCGCTTTGGCAGCTGAGGTATTATGGTTCGGTAAAAGATCGAAACTAGTCCTGTGAAAATTGCAAATATAACGTTGATTTTTGTTGTTTGACATCAAAATTAATACATATTCGGCTTGTTATTCTATCTTAATTATAGGATATATAACTTTTATATAGCTATAAATATCAAAAACTAAAATGAGAATTTGAAACATGAACAAAGTATGATTTATTAGTATCTCGTAATTATGCTATAAACATTTACGTACATGAAGATTTCGAGGAGGCAAAATCGTAAGTACATGTGTTGTATTTTAAAATAAAATGATACCTAAATAAAAACTTCAACATTTTACTTTACACCTTTTGTTCTAAGCTTTTCAAACAAAATGAAGTAATAATCAAATCGTAGAAGTCTACTAAAAACGTTTGTTGAAAATTATTTTAAGTCGAAACAGAGGAGTTGAGAGCCTTTATGAAATGCATTTCGTAGAAGGTGAAAATTTTCTGCATGTACGTATCATTCGTCGGTATCCTGTGTCCCTATCTCTATGACGCTACAGTACTTTCTAAGTACAACTCAAGAATTTGGAAATTCAGTTTTATAAAAATACTTGTTAAAATACGTTATAAAAATGGAGTGTTCTTATAAAGGAAAAAAATCTTTCGCATTAAGTTTAAACACATGCTTTATTATTGAAAATGGTTTTTTTACAGCGTCAGCAGAAAACACAGCAAAAACATCGCGGATGAAAACATCGTGGAGAAATTAACGCAAGGCGAAAACGTTGGGGTACAAAACTTTACGAGAAAAAAGAAAGCAAGAAGAAAACATCGCAGCTTAAAAGCAGTGCTGTATAATAAATACATCCTCGTCGAAAATAAAGCTGTTCAAAAACATCGCAGTTTTTAAACTTCATCGTAGATAATATTGCGGTAAAAAAATAAAGCACCTACTAATAGTTGCATTGCGATAACTTAGAAAACATGTGCATTTTTGCCCCTCCCCATGTCCTTAAAAGTTGTTAATGTAATAGTCGCATAACGATTTATGAGTGCAAGAAGGAATGAGGAATGTTTTGCTTCTACATTTCATATGCTTGGATTCATTCGTAACTTTCTGGCAAAAAAAGCAAAAAGGGAACTTACTGTAAGTGAAAGAAAATAACTTTACAATTTGATAATTAATTAATTAATAACATCTTCATGCAATTACTCGTCTTCCTTTTTCTAATGCTTTTTAGGCCACATTTTTTATAAAAAACTGTCAATACAACTTTATAAAAGAGTTGAATTAAATCATAACTTTTAAAAGTTAAGTACGTAAATTTAAAATGCTATTAAATGCTATGCATAATATAATTTTCTATTCATTTTAGTTTTTGAACTCGCAACTTCTCGCCTTTTTAGCAAAAAGTTACTAATTAATACAAAAATGTGAAAAATAAAGGCAAACATATTTATCATTCCCTCAATTCTCCTCACTCCTCATTTTTCTCAAATCATGCTGACATTATATATTTACAGCTTTTAAAGCCAGAAAAATACGTTTCTGTGTCTACGATGTTATCGTTATACAATGATTTGTAGGTGCTTTAAATTTTACCATGATATTATTTACGACGATGCTTTTAAACGCGTTAATTTTGAAGATGTTTTATATCACAATTTTTAGAAGTGCGATGTCCTCCTTGCTTTCTTTTCTCCCATGATGTTTTACAGGACGACGCTTTCGTTCGCGATGTTTTCGCCTGTAACCGTATTTTACAGATAACAAGGAATTTTCTCTGTGCAACAAACATTTATGAAGACGCAAAAAAGCTTTATATTAATCGAAGAAATTTATGATAGAGCAGTATTTCATTGTGAAAAGAAAAGTAAAAAATATTTCAAAGTCGCAATTAAAGTATAAAACTCTGAAACCTTTTAATCCTCCGAATGGCACGACGCTGTATATCCCCCTTCCCCATGAGGCTCTTCTCCACTTTATATTTATTATCTAGATCTGTAAAATATTTTGTTCTTAATTTCTTTAACAACCTGAAGTCATTTTATAATCTGCATATTATGAAGATAAAAAAATTACTCAAAGTGTTATACAAAACAAGCTAATAAATTGTATGCAAATGCAAAACATCATGAGCAGATCTAAAAGACGTTACACTCGAGGGGTTAAATCGCATTTAACTTCAAGACTAACATTACTTAAAAGGACGCGAATTAGTTTTCTGTCTGACCTAAAAACATGCAGTAACGAAATAACATACATTTTGCGCTTTCATTTGTGTTCCAGGACGATATGTTATAAGTAGAACATTTGCGCAAAAATCTGATTGGAGAGCTTTTAGTGGTGGTAGCCCCCTAAAAAAATAAATAAATAAAAAATAGAAAGCACAAAAAGTTAAAGCTCTTATAACTCTTTTGTTCCTCAAAAGTTGTAAATGTGTGAGTTTTTAAGAAATCTTATGACTTTCTCTAACATTTGTTTTCTAATTTTTTAATCATTGTCTGTTTTTTGTTTTATTCCTCTCCGAGCTTAATTACTAAAGCGCCCTGAGAAAGCCGAATTTGCATATTTAGTACAAAGCCCACTTTAGTCAAGGACGCATGGAAACAAATGTTGGCTAATTACCGCATAAATATTCCAACAATGCAAGAAAAATACTTAAGAGGACGGCAAAAGTAGCAACAATTTTTGGACTTTTTTAATTAACTTATCTGACACCTCGTTCCCTTTCACGCAAACTGCTAGCTTCGAATTCCTATTCTCTCTAGAAAAATACTTGTTTTATACGCATTAACAACTTGGTCTCTGCTTGTACATTTGTTGTAATTAATCTTTAATTTTTATTCCACTTTTGTCTGCAGGGTTTTTATGAAAGTACATTTGAACAGTTTTTAGTTCTCCAGTTAATCCTAGGGATTAAAATAGTAGGGAAACCAAATGCTAATAAGGCAATGAAGAATACCTGACGAAAGAAAGAGTTCAGATGCTAATTACGTATAATAAGGGATACTGGCGATCATGTGATATCTTTAAAAACAGTTCTTTACTTTCCCTTTTCCAATAGAAATTCTTTTTTTCACTTCATTTTGCGTTTTTCTCGTCTCAAACGCATTTAGAACTCTTTCCTCAAAATGGAATGAGTAATTACTCACTGCGAGAAGTCAAACACAGCATTAAAAGCTAACTGATAAAAAGAATAAAACGTATTGTAAAATATACGAGAAGTGAGTCAAAAAAAATCTTGAATTTCATTCGTGGTGGTGAAGGATTTTCCTCTGGAATAAATTATTTTTTCACAGCTGTTTATTGTTACTTATTGCTCTTGTTTTTCAACTTCGATCTGAAAATTTTTTTCAGTATAATATAATATACAAGCTCGCGAGGAAAGTCTGTTTTTACTTCTAACTAAGAGCTTTCTGAATAAGTGAGAAAAGGAAAAAAAAATATAAATAGATTGGTCCTCGCGTTTAAAAAATACAAAAAGGAAAGAAAGGCATTAGAAATGTTTTGGGTGACAATTTGTGAGAAACATTACGTTAAAAGAACAAGAAGAAAATTCTAACATTATTATAACAAAGGCCAAAATTAATATGAATTTTAACTGTTTGTCTCTGTTAGATGATCATCTGAGTTCATAAATAATAAGCTTTCTTAAAGGAGACTCGAAACATGCAATTAATAATTCTTCCTTTTTATTAGTTGTTTATTATTTTATTTAACTTAGAAGATTTTACGAACAGCTGCGAAATGTTTAAATTCTTACAAATTAAATTATTTGCAGACTGTATTAACCATAACTTATGTTCAAAGTAACCATATTTAAAATAACTTAAAATAAAGTTTGTTATCTAACGATCTTAATGATAATATTAACAAAAGATATGTATTTATCCTAACTAATCTTCTTAAGAGTAGAGATGAATAGACAGAGGATTCTACAAAAACTCTCTCAGAAACGCTATTAAAATCCAAAAAAGTTATAATGCAGATAAAAACTAAAACTACTCTAAAAACAAAATAAAATAAAATAATCGCAGGTTAGATTCAAATAAATTTCTTGCAAAACGATAGATTTCCATATTCTTAGCACCTCTACGGAAGAAATTATCAACTAAAGAGATAATAAACCAATAAGATATCTACAAAAATAGAAACTAGCAAAACTTCAGTAATCAGAAACTAGATTCCTTGTTTGTGAGCGTTAGAAACTCCAAAGAAAACCTCTACGTTTTCCACTTTTAATACTGATTCGATATTAAAAGCGGAAACCTTGTCTGCAGGTCTAGAATTTCGAGGCTTTATTCATTAATTCTTTATTTATTTATTCTTTCTTTTGGATTCACCCATCTAGTGTGTCTTTCTGCTTGATATAGATTTTATACTTTTGTGTTATTTCATTTCTTTAAGAGTTTTTGCCTTTTAAGTCCTTATCAAACTGGAAAACATTTTGATCAGCCTGGCGTTATAAGAAATACATCAGACAACTCTTCTCATAATAAGGCTGTTAATTATCAGTCGGTGGAATGACTTGCGTACCAAGTCTGAGACCTTACTTTTCGGAGATCCGGACTGGTGGAATCGCTACACGCAGGTGATCTCAAGGAGAAAATCCCGGGGGAGGGGGGTATTCAGCATAGCACCGTGTTGCTGGAAATGTTTTCCAGTTTGTTAAGACTTTTACCAGTTTCAAATCTAAATGCAAAGAAGTGACATACATTGAGAAATAAAACGGAATTTTGAATTTTATGAAGTGCAATAAAATGATACAAATTTCTAAATTCAAAATATAGAAGAAGTTTTCTTTTTAATAGCAATGCAATAATCTAGTGAATTATTTGTATAGCATAACGTGAACAAAAGCTTATTTGGTAGTCTTATACAAGTTTCATTAAATAACATGAAATGCTTCCCATTTTGTCATGTTAGACATCCTCCTTGACACTTGGAACTTCGCAGAAGTGAAAACTTGACGCTTTTTTCCTCGAAATTTATTTTTCTATTTTTTAATTTTTATATGTCATTTATTTTATTTATTTATTTTTCGAAAGGTTTGCTTTATCAGTGCTCTTACCTATTTCATAAGTACTCATTTTGCGAAAAGCAAAGCGTAAACCTTTCTTTGAAAGAGAATTAAATAAGTATTTTTATACGCAGTACGATACAATTTCTCTTAGCATTTGACAAATTAATTGTTTGCAACACAGTATCCCTGTTGTTTACAAAGGCTTCTCGAGATACATTCATCTTGTGGAAGAAGTGGAAGCAAGAGAAACGAGTTCACTTGGTTCACAATGCAGATTTTTCCAGTAAGTTTTCTGCCACTGAAAAATTTAGCAAAGAAAGGGAAAATTACAAAGATTTTCCATTCAGATTTTTGCAGATCAAAAACTGAATGCAACAATTGCTTTCTACTATACGGCTTAAGTTCTTTATTAAAACAGTTCTCCTTTGATACAGAAAGCCATAAAATATTAAATTCATTTTGTAAGCAATAAATAATATCTCAATTTTGTAACATACGATGTACTAAGCCTATGCGTGTAAAAAGTCAATTTTTCTTAAAGGCATAATTAATCATACTTAATCATACTTAATCATACTTAAACTTACTTGTTAAATGCTCTCACGTACGCTAGAGTATACTTTGAAAGTGTTGATGAGCGTTATCTTTACTATTTAAATACTGCTGATTCAACTTTTGATTACTCCATTCTTTATAGAAATTGTTTCAACTATTGCTAATAAAGAAACTGAAAGAATGCTAACTGCTTCAGAATTGAGTATAATAACATCTTATGGATTTTTTTAATTAACAGTGTTCATCATCAGTTGCAACAAACAGTTCAAGTAATTTCACTAGTTAAAATAGATATGAGCTTTTGCGTATTTGTTTATAGAATTATTCACTTATACGCATGCAAAAGTTATTTTACAGAATTAAAATTACAGAAGAAAAAGACAAAAGAAGATTTATAGATGTTTAGATCTTATTGCAACAAAAGCTTACATAACTACCAATTTCTAAACGGTGCATCATGGAAGTTTTGGTTGGATTGAATCATGGCAAACCATACGAGGTCTGTTTGCCTAAGGGAACGGATGCCTTTACGGAGGATTTTGTAAAGGGAACTAGCTCGTATTCACATTGCACACGAGAAAAACTACTAAAAGTCTCATGCAGCCAGTCGGTTTGCGGGCATCTGAAATGAGGTCGAACTATAAGTGTTCAGCTATTTTGCCGTTCGGCCGCTGGAGAGCCTGTATTATAGTCATGTAAATTAGCAATATTTGTAAATATTTTAAGGCCTTTCAGTAATCTTTAATTTACCATTTTTATATATTTTGACATAGATGTTTGATCGACTTAGTTTTTAATAGGCATTACCCGGCAATCGGGTTCTTTCTTAAGTTACTTTTTTGTCAGATCGCGTAGGAAAATTCCTTTCATATATCTAAGAACTGATTGAATTAAAAAAAATTAGTATTTTGCAGCATATTTCTTCATATTTTGAGTTACTTTTCTTTCAATTATACGAAAGAGACAAAATGTGATAATTTTTCCTAAGTACTGATCATTGGAAAAGATTAATTCCCTTTGAAGAGTCAGCCTTTTTTCATGGGATCAGCAATGATTAATTTTATTTTACAATATTATTTTAATTCAAATATATTTATCACCTTTTACTAAGTTTCAATTTGTTCTGTTTAATTTTAATTTCATAAGGAATTAATTATTAGTTCTTAATTAGATTCCTCATACAGTAGTTTTTACTCATAATTTCCTAGAGTCTAGAAAGAGCAACATTCGAATTAAATTTGTAAAAATATTATACGAGTACGTAAGTTATAAGCGCAAAATATATGTATATGCATTTATTTATCTTAAATTAAATAGGTGTATATATAGTATCAGAAGTAAATGCACTCGTATTTCGGTTAGACTTTATTTTCTAACAAATTAATTCGACTAGGAACTTTTTTTAAACTCTCTGATCTTGTTAACTTGACTCTTAATATATCAGAATACAGTTATATGCAGCTTAGAGGCAGGGTGCATAAAATAAATAAAAGAGACAATGACTGCCATTCAGATTTCAAATTTAGAAACACTAAGCTTTACTGAAAGGGGAAAAAATTCGTTTAAGGGGTTTCCTCACCCCTTGCCTGATGTTCCTGTCGCTTGGGTATGCAGGCCAAATAACCAGTTGGATTGATTAGATATACATTAGATATTAGCAGCAGCCATTGCATTGGCTACACCAAACTAGGATTTGCATAACACGTAAAACTCATGAATAATCAATTTAGAGAGGCGCAGGAAGAATAATGAGAGAAGCTTTAAAACTAGCTTTAATTGATTTTTTATTGTTCCGTTAAAGGGTCGATGAGTTGACTTTGCATATTTTTCATCAAACACCGGAGACAGAGAAGCTAAAAAAACTTTAAAAATCATTTGCTGGAAGTTAATTAACCCAAGACGTGTTTGCAGTTACATAAGAAAGCAGCTTAAAAAGTTGATTTCATTCTCAAAAGATTTCATTCTCTTCCACTGTGAGCTAATACTTTTCTTCGATGTTTATTTATCTTTTTATTTGGAAGATTTTTACAAAATACACATAACGCATTTATTCGTCGCAAACTCTTTCTGTTTAAGAATTATTTAACCGTAGCTGTGTCCACTTGGAATTACATTTTATTTATATATATATTTAACTTGAAATCTGAAATCTAAATTAATAGGCAACAGCTTTTTTTTAAAAATAGGGTTATTGAATTGGAAGATCTCAAAGATGAAAAACAGGTAAAAGGGGGGGCAGGGAGAAAGAAAAATATTTAACACTAGAATTTGCATGATAGTATATAGAAGAGGCATCTTTGATGTCAACAAAGAATTTTCCCTCCAGTTTCATAAACAGTTTAATTAATGAATAACGAAGCACCTATTTGTGTGTCAAGAACTTAAGCTAATTTAATGTTTATGTGTCGTTACCATCTCAGGTTTATCAACTTGCTAGCAACCTATACAAAATTTGTTCTTTTTCTCTCAATTCTGAAACATATCAAAAACTAACTGAAATCTTTTCTTTCATTGTGTGTGAAATTAATATATCCTACCTGCTTAATAAAAGCATAGTATTCCTTTTGTTACTTAAATATGTAACTGTAGAAGAAAATAAATACACTTTATAAAGGCCTGGGAAAAAGTGAAAAGGCTAATTAAGCGTAAGAAATATTAACGAAATTCTAAAATCTTGTCACGTTCCATTAAATTTATCCTAACGCCGTCTCTGTACTTTTAACGCTGCCGAAATTTTAGCTACTGCATGTTTGAAGAAAATAATAACAAGCTGAAGTGCAGTTAAAATAAGCAATTTGATATTTTTAATTTCGAAAACAATTTATTATTTAAAATTTTAACTTTAAGTCATTTTATCAAGTTTCCAAAACAAAACGGAACGTAGTTTATGAGTAACAGTTTAAGAAATTGACTAATGCCAAATGAATAGATAAATTTAGCAGAATCAGTATGGTCGAAAAGTTCTGTCACTTAGTGAACTGATTTAAATGTTACGATTATATGTTATTAACTGCATGATGTAGGCAAAATGCACATTCATTATTTTGAAATAAGGAGGTAAGTTCATTTATTTGTCCTTTTCAAACGTAGGACATCCACCAGTGACCAAGCGAATAACAAACCCTGAACGCTGGTAGTTAGATTCGGGTTTCATTTCCGACGAAGAGGTTGGCTGCGGGGTATTTTTGAGTTTCTCGCCTTACGTGACGGAAATATGGCCCAGTTTCTCTTAGCTCTTTACGATGACACCCCTTCGTTCAGGCAAATAGCCTTATAATGCTCTGCCTTAATCTAACAAATTTAATCTAAGTGTTGGATAGAACTTTTTTCCATGTAATTTTTTAATTGTAATTCTTGTTAAAAATAGAAGGCACATGTAGTATTTACTTTTAAATAATTACACTTTTTGTTAGCTAAAAGGATAAATATGGCCATCGTGCATCGGTGAGATTATTTATTATAGTCATTCCATTCAACCTTCTTAATCTAAGACATTTGTAGAAAATCTTCTGTTATTTATCCCTGAAGGAATAAGTTTCTTGGTTTATTGAAAATGTCAAAATTAAGACTTCAGAAATTATATCGAAAAATTATAAAA
>KK117621.1:1277528-1324435 GCA_000611955.2 Stegodyphus mimosarum | reverse complement strand
CGATATTTTTTAATACATTTTGACAAATGTTTGACGATTATAGAAAAAAAAATCAGAGAGCCTACCGTGCGTGTCATTTGACTCAGTACTCCAGAAAGCCACAGTGATACAAGAGTCCACAAGAATTCCCATACGTATGAGTATGAAAAGTGAGGGTCTAAACTTGCAAAAGTTAAGCGTTGGAAATTTATTATAAAAATACAAATAAATCAAATAAAATAACTGGTTAAATAATTGGTCTAATTTATTCTCTTTATTAGGGCAGAAGACTTCATGGCAAGTTAGTAGCTAGTTTAAATCTATGCGGAATGTGTTTCAAGCGATTGAAAGAAGGCCATTGCACACTTAAATGTGTGGCAGACAAAAGGTTTATCTGCTTTTAACCAAATGGCATAAGAAAAATAAACTTTATGCTTATAAGATGTTTTGAAGGTCTAGAATAACTTTAATGAACGGATAGTTTACAAGGAAATTTATAACTAAATGCTCCTCAATTTAATTATAATTATCTTAGTACAATATGGTATTTCTCAGTGTTTTTTGTATTTGTCGTATTCCATAAATTAAGGATATATATGTGTTTGTTTGTAAGTAAATTAAGATTTAAAAAAAATTATCAAAATTCCCGCGCGTTATGTTCTATAAGTTACATAAAATTAAACTTAGGAAAGCCTTCACTTACCTAAATACACGCCAGCAACGTAGTTAAAAATATCAGTTTATATCATCATTAAATAACTGAAGGGAAATAAGCAGGTTCATGCTCTAAAGCTTAAAAATGGTACTTACGCAAAATCCCGTCGACCACAAGAGACGGCGCCAATCGCGCCAAACTCTCGAACCACGTTCCCTTTCGAATTGACACTCACTTCGCACAAGCCTTAACGTTGCAGCGCCATTGCTTCTCAGTTTTTAAATAAAGCGCCATATCGTGGCCATTAACACATTTTTTTTGAGGCCGGTAAGATTCCAAAACTTTGGAAATGTTCAACAACATACTCTTCTGTAGTACGCAGGTCCCAGATTTTAATCATTTCTTTTTCGGAAATGCGTGATAGAGTGAAAAAAAGGAGTCTTGGAGTCTTTACTCAAGAATAATAACTAACACGTGTAATCAAGGTTACACCAAACTCGATGTGTTTGAAGAAGACGTTTCCATTTTTGGCGAAAAATCGCGTAGTTTGGCGTCTTATCTTTAATAGGCAAAAATGGTCGACGGGTTTTACGTAAGTACCCTTAAAATTTATCGAGATAGTCCGATGTTCAAGAGCAGCATTAGCAACGATTTCTTACAACTTCTGTAACTTCACAGCTGTCAAAGGTGTTTAAATCTGCTGTAATGACTATTATTGAATAAATATTAACATTATTGATAGAGGCGGGAGGTCTAAACTTTACTACCAGACGTTAAAAATGTATTTATAATTTTGTGACGGTGTGTTATATTAAGAATTAATTAAACAGCTAATTCCTCAATTTTTCCCCCTAAAGCGCAGATGCATAAACGTCTTTAATGAGTTTTTACCAAATAATGCATATTAACTTTTATGATATTTAAATTAAAATATTATTTAGTTTTAAATATTCATCAACATTTTGCGTAAAATCTTTATTTTTATTGTTATGATTGATAAACAGTATCATTAAGCTTGGTAAACTTAATTTCAATCGAAATTGATTTCCGTAACTCCTCTCCACTACAAAAAACTGACTTTATTGCTACATGTATTTCGATCTGCTTAGTTTCTAACAGTCGTTTCTGAAGAACTGAATCACCTTAAGCAATATTTTATATCAATGAATGAATGAATCAATCAAATTTATTTTATGGCAAAATAATGAAGTTGCATTTTAAAGCTAAGCAGTACTATATCTAGCTATCAGTACTATAGCCAAGAATTTCAATAATCGACGTTATAAATCCAATTTTAGAAAGCAGCATAAGTATTAATTTTAATGTGGTTGAACATGCTGAATGCAATATTACCATGTATTTATATAAAGAAAACTGAAATTACAAAATTAACATATTTCATAACACATTATCCAAATTAATAAGTATTAATGTACTTCATACAAATGTATTTCGTATTAATGTACTTTCACGTTTCATCATTGCTGTTAATCTGTCATAAGAAATTTTACATAACCAATAGAAATTTCGATTATCTTATTTTTTAAATTATAATTTACCTACAAAACATGCACATACATATTCTTTAATTTATGAATGCGATAACCACACCAAGCACTGATTTTGAGAAGTATCATATCGTGCTAAGATAATTATAATTATATTGAGGAGTATTAATTATAGATTTTCTTGGAATTTATGGGTTTAATAAAGTTATTCTAGAACTTAAAAAAAATCTAATAAGCATGAAGATTATTTTCTCTACTGTCTTAACATTAAGGCCCAATTATGATGAAGAAAAGATTTATTTTTTAAATCTACTTCTATTAAGTTAATCTCTATTTAAAAATTTAACTCATTTTCATGAAAGGGGGATTAAAAAAATTAGATCATGTACTGATATAAAAAAACGTACAGCAGAATCAAAACATAATTAAAGAACATATTAACTTTATTTAGATACGATTATCTATGAATTATTTGTGAACATTTCTTTAAAAACAAGACTTACGAGATAAAATACGAAAGCGAAAATCCCTATTTTATCAAAACTCCATAACATTTTGCATAAAATTTATCTTTCTTACTGTTACGGATGCGCAATCTCATCATTAGTTCCAGCTAAGGATTAGGAAGACTAAAGCCTTGCCTAAGTTTTTTTTCTTTTTTTAAACCGACCTTATCACGTCAAGAATATACGCAGCTTTTAAAAACAGACTCAAGAATCAAAACTCAAAAGATAAATAAGAATTTATTAAATTCTGAACTAAAAAAAACCTTTTCTGTGGGTTAATCTATATCATTTTGACTATGCTGTATACCAACTGTATTTATAGGAGAAACTTAAGATTGCACTGCGCCCTTATTAGCGGAACTTTTTTTTTATTTTGTGTCAAAAAGATTTGCTTGGTTCCTGTTTAAACTTAAGACAGAGGAAAAGAAAGTAAGCAAAAGAAATAAAATCAAACCGATAATACTAAATATAAATTTAATGGCAGATTCAAGGGGGGAGAAAGAGCGTGGAAGTTTTGTTCTGGAGATTATCTGAGATTAAAATAAAAGAAGACAGCTCACTTTGCCGGTGATACAGCGTTATTTAACAAAGATGTTTGTTCTTTTCACTTAAAAAGAAGATTTGTGAGAAACGCTTTAAATATTCGCTTAATGAGGATGCCGAGCGTAGAGACACTAAAGTAAACATCTTCCTTTTGTTGCTTGAGACAATCATTTCCAGCTCACAGCCTCTGGCTGTTTAACTATGAAAATATGCACGAGAGAATTGCAAGTGGTTCTCTCCACATTTTTACTCAAACCACCATTTGTTTAGTTTTTAAATTTCAAGCATGATTTAAGCGCCATTTGTGCTTCTTTTTCGTATTAGTCTTTTTTTCTCCCTTTTTGTGAAAAAGTCTTAGTCTCTAGTCTCTCGTCTTGACAAAAATAAGTCATGTTGAGCTTAAAGAAATTGAATATACTCGTCAGTTTGAAAATAAATCAGTTACATTTGATACCTTTTAGCCGCTAACCTGTACCACATTAAGGAAAAGATGAATTCAGAAATGCAACGATAATTTTTCTTTAACTGCTAAATGTCACCAGTGGTTTTTGTATACAATCGTTTGATACGTTCTTGTAGGGCACATTTTTAAAACACGGTAATCAAATAATTTACTTTTGATTAAACTGTTTTCAATCAGCAAACCATATAATCAAGATACCTTATTTGTTCTGATTCTCTCGCTTCTCTTCACCTTTTGAACAGTATTACCAGCAGCGACAAATTAGTTAGTTGTCGAAACCCTATTAACTGTCAGTTCGCTTAAAAATAGGGAAACTGATATCCGCTTTGCTTATGTGCTTGCTCATCACGGTTTCTATGGAAATGAAAGAGTTGATTTCTTAGCTAAAGATTCCTTAAATTTACTTAAATTTACCCATTGATATCAACATTAGCATTCCAAAGGCCTATAAAGGAAATGAAAGAGTTGATTTCTTAGCTAAAGATTACTTAAATTTACCCATTGATATCAACATTAGCATTCCAAAGGCCTATTGGAAGTTCTTTCATTATAAAAAGCTTTTAGCTAAATGGAATGAGGAATATATTTCATCTTGTAATGCTAAGGTCACCGAAACGGTCTTTCCTCCCATTTACCGTAGACTGCATTCCGAGTCTTTCCTCTCTATTAATTTTAAAGTTTCTCAGTTTTTATCTGGTCACGGTAAATTTGCAAGTTACCTATTTCGTTTCAATCTAAAATCAAACAATTTATGTGAATGTTCAAAAAGAGTACCCCAAGATGTAGAACATTGGATTTTCTCATGCCCTACATTTGATGACCCGAGATTATGCTTACAGAACGGTTTGAAAATGTTCGGAGTGACTTGGCCTTGAAGTCTTTGAAATGTTCGGAAGACTTGGCCTTGAACTTATTCTTGAAGTCCAAACTGCTGTTCTCTGCTTTTGTTCGTTTTATTTATGCACGCAACTTTTAATGTTTTAGTTATCTTACTTCTGTAAGCCCCGTGTTCTACATCTGTGGTGCACGGGGAGATTGTATGTTTTGAAATAATAATAATGATAAAAAATAAAAATAATAATAATAAAAAAACATATAATCAGCCTCAAAATTCCAAGTATGCCAGTTTTGGATGCTCTGAATTGCAGATTATATATTGATACGAACGTTGTCTATTATAGTATTTTCATTGCTTCAGACAAATACCAGGGATTTTTAACTTCATTTTTTTATTTACTTATTTAGAAAACCAACTTTCCAATTTATCCATCCAGCTATAATTACCATTCTAGGAAAGGCGTCTTTTGCGGAGGATAATCTAAAGCTGCGTTCACACTGGTCCGTTGGGGCGAAAAGCGGCAACGCGGAAAAAAACGCTTTCCATGTACGTCACTTCACACCAGCGCGGCAACTTTAGCTTTAAAAGTTGTGATATTCTCACACTAGACGGCTCTTCGTATCGGAAACTTGGGAAAAAAAAGTGAAATTTTTGTGTGGTATTTTGACTTTTTAAGATTACATTTTTTAATCAAAATGGATTTAATTTCTGCTCAATTAAAACTTATTTTACTTCTAGCTTTGTGTAAGAGAAGCAGAATGCAGTGGTTAATATTAATGTGTGAGAGATGACTGTAGCAAGAACATGAAAATAATTTAATTGAAGAAATGCGCTTGAACGAAATGAAATTTCTTTTAATTACTTTCGCATGACACCTCATCAGTTCGATGAATTTCTATCCTCATTTATTCAATTATGAGAGGTAATGCGTCTTCCTAAGCCCCCATTCATATCTACATTGTTTTTCCTTACATATATCGTTCGCATCAAGATATACATTTCATGTTTGTCACAAAATATTGTAAAAATTTATAAAATAATGAAAAAGGGCTTCTTGCATAGTAAGATTAGTCTTTGTTATTCCACATAAACTAAATTAAATCCTACAATGAACCTGGCGAATTCTCGCCCAGGCGTGAATTAATTACCAGCACAGAAGAAGGGTGAAAATAACCCTTTATTAATTCAGAATGAGAACAGAAAGGCACGATCTTCATGCTTTCCAAAAACACTGTCAACTAGCAGTGAAACGTAAGCGTAGAATATGAATCAGTTCAAACCTCAAATAAAACGGTGCTGGATTAGCACGTTATTTTCTAACAGGTTGACTCAACAAAAGCCTAACAGGCATGACGATAAACCGAAATGGCCAAGAGGCTTACTAGCGTAAAAAGCGAGATAGCAACGAAACGGGTTACGTGGCCAGAGCGGACGTGGTCAGAGCGGACAGTGGTTACAGCGGACACGTGAGGGGAGCTGGGTGGGCAGAGCGGACATTCTTGCACCTGTTGTGTTATTTCCCTAATCAGTCAAATGTGATCTATTGTGTAGTTTCGAGCTTTGCACCTGCTGTAGAGATAAGCCGATACTTTTGAGAGAGAAGGCCTTTCTCATTTTCTCAGTAGATGTTCGATCCTGAAGTGTGTATGTCGTTTTATATCGTCGAAAAAATCTGTGATGGAACCCATAGCCATTTCAACAAAATTACTCTCTACAAAAAAAGGAAAAGAATGTTTAGTTGTAGATGATTACCCACACCGTTTACACCGAAAAAATAAATTAGGAATGAGTTGGGTATGTGTAAAAGAAAAGACACATCATTGTAAAGGAAATGTGAAGACAAATTTTCAGTACGAAGTACTGAAGAAAACTGAACATTCCTGCCCGCCCAACGTTGCTGAGATCGAAGTTAAAAGGAAGTTAGAGACTTGCAGAAAAAGAGTCCGAGAAGAAACATCAGTTCCCGTTCCCCAGATATTTCAAGAAGAACTTTCAGAATTATATCAGAAAGGTTATGATTTCGTTGCTAAAATACCGACATACTCCAATGCCAAAACTGCTTTATGTAAGGAGAGGAGAAAGGCTTTGGGAGCTACTCAAAATCCCCAAAATGCCAATGACATTCAGTTTGCAAACGATACACTTTTGCTTTCTAATGGAGAAAACTTTCTTCGCTTAGACTTTCAAAATGACCAAGGTAACAGGATTTTAGTATTTGGAGGAGAAGAATCTCTGTACCTTTTGGAAAATGGAAAGACTTTTTTCTTAGATGGAACATTTAAAAGTTGTCCGAAACAATTTGCTCAAATATATACAATACACGTCGATTTAAGGAGTACAGCAACTGAGACCAACGTTTACCCAGCGCTTTTTGCATTTCTGCCTGATAAGAGACAAGCAACTTACATTGCAATGCTTCAGGAAGTGAAACGTTGGTGCCCTAAGTGGAAGCCGGACATTATAAAATTGGATTTTGAAGCCGCAGCCATCAATAGTTGTATGTTAGAATTTCCCAGTTCGACTATTTCCGGTTGTAACTTTCATTTTAATCAATGTTTGTGGCGTAAGATACAAGAAGTGGGTCTAGTAAAGGAATATAAAGAGAACGAAGATATAAGAAATGTTTGTAGAATGATTTCTGCATTAGCTTACTTGCCAATGGAACACATAGATGATGCTTGGAGCATTGTATGGGAAAAAGCTTTTAGCATTGACAAACTTACCACATTCATTGATTATTTTGTCGAGCAGTGGATGGACAATCCAAATATGCCCATTAAAGTATGGAACGTATATGGACAGCGTCATAGGACAAATAATTCTGTTGAAGGGTGGAATTCCAAATTAAATGCAATCACTGGCAGAAACCAGCCTAATGTCCACTTATTAGTCAGAATACTAAAAGAAGAAACACAAAAAGTGTCTTTTAATTTGAAATCCAGAGAATTAGGCGACCCTGGAATAAAAAGGAAAAAAGCATACGTAAAATTGGATGAAAGAATTGAAAACATCCTTAAGGAATTCGAAACATCAAACAATTTAGAAAAATGTCTGAAATCTTTAAGTTTTGTAACTAGGTTGGACTAAATCCAATGGTAAATGATATTTATGCCTTTATAATAAAGGTTAATTAGTATTTATTTACTTGTATTTATTTTTCTTTTATTTACTTGTATCTGTTTTATATATTTTACTTTTAGTATTTATTTTTACTTACATTAATGAAACTAATTAATTTTATGGCAGTTGCACCTGTTCTAATATTTATTTGATTCTAAAATACAGTTTTCCACAAAATCCCTGGAGTTCGTTCATACCCTTCATTCTATTGTTACTTACTATTAATTTTTAAATATTTCTCTGAAAGTTTTTATTTTTATTACATTTTGCTATGTTTAAAATGCATTTGCACTATAATATCTTAACAATTTAATATAAAAAATTAAATTCGATTGGCAAAAATGTATTTTTCCTTGTAATTCGATAATCGAGTACAAAAACAGAAAACTTCGGTGAAAAAAACGTTATCCCACGTGAAAGAGATTTGCCACTTAAAATACTGTTTTAAACTATATTTGTGATTTTTAAAAGTATTTATGTACTTATTTATCTGCACCCTTTATCTGTTCCATGATGGGGAAAAAAATGTGTCCGCTCTGACCACGATGAGTTTCGCAGTGTCCGCTCTGACCACGAAATCTTATGTGTCCGCTCTGACCACGTCCGCTCTAGCCACACCACCACGAAACGTGCGCTGGCTAGGGAAAACACGCTCTGAATAAACTCAGAGATTCACTTGTTTAAATAATCACTTCACTTAACTTTACATCCTGGCTAGAAAAGACTAGGGAAAGTTGAGGAGTTCAGGAAAGGTATCAAACTCAAAATAAATTTGTTATGCAAAATAAGGAAAACCCTACAGCATTTGTTACTAAATACTTTAGAAAGATGGATAAGAACTGGATAATTAATAGTTAGCGATTCAATATTTTATTGCTCCTTTCAGGTTAGTTAAAGAGATAATAAAAATACCATTGCCAAAGGTTTCTATAACGAAGAGAAATTTAACGCAGATTGAATACGTTAATGTTTTCATATAAGGCTCCTTGTAATGCTTTCTTGTTCACAAATTTTTATACCTTAAACTGTTAAAAGGTTATTGCTGCTTAAGCTTAGTTATCAGCGAATTTAATTTTTGTTTGAATGCTTGAAAGGTATTATATAATTAAGCATTACACTCACACATATCGTTCATATGTACCTTCAAACGCTAAAATAATTTCTTAACTAGAAAATATTCCTTGCCATAAAATAGAAACTAGTAGATTAGAATAGTAGAATTAGAATAGTAGTAGATTAGAATAGTAGAACTGTAATATCTAATCTAGTAGATTCTAGATTAGATATTCTAATCTAGTAGATTAGAATAGTAGAATTATAATATCATCCCCAAGCTAATTATCAATAAATAATAAATGGTATATAAATCTACCAGTTTCTTTCATTTGTTTTACTAAAATCAGTTTTTTGTTGATTTATTTGAAGACTTTTTTAAACATCAAAGCAGAATCTTTGAAAACAAAAATATTCCAATTGAAAAAGCAATTGGAATGTTTTTAGGTTATGATTTTGAAGATTTTATTCTTTCCTCTAAGATATTGTATTTGAACATAGTGAATCTACATCTCAGAAAAGTTGCCAAGGAACATTTAACTGGTATAGAATCATATCAGGATTTCATCTGGTTTGCATAAAAATTAAAACTAAGCTTTGAATGAACAACCTTATTGGAGATTTGTTCACATTAAGAACAACATTTTAGGGGCAAAGCCCTATGTCATCCTTCCCTTGTGATCTAAGGAGCTTCAAAAGAGTGAATCATCAAGGCAAAAGCTTTATTTGTCCCACATAGTTTTAGCCATTTATTGGAGAACACTTTGTCAAGGTTATGGGGATCTTCCTTTCATACTTCCGCATATTTAAGGTAAAAAAATATTTCTTTAAATACCATTATCACTTATGTGTTTCATGTGACTGCTACAAATCGCAGATAAAAAATTTTATGAAATTTTAAATGTTTACACCGTATTTTTAAAATTTTACATTTTATTCTGCTTTTATACCTCTAGCAGCTAAAAATTTTGAGCGATGGTAACTGAAGAATTTTATGTTTTCCTTGAAAATGATGCATAAATAAAAAAAGCCTCTCCATTACCCTAACCTAAGTGGATGCTGACAGACATCAAACCATGGACATTGTCCAGCGGAGGATGATCAGTTGGAAGTGGCCATTCATTTAATCCCACCACAAGACGAGTTGACCCTCCAACAAGGAGGGTACCATAAAGGACCCGTTTACAACCTATCGACACCCTTCGGCTGAACCATTATGCCGCCTGGCGAACGTATTACAAGCAGAAGGAGATTAATGGTAACAGACGATATTGGGGGTGCTTCGTAGCTTCGAAGGGATTCTTTTCTTGCAGCTGGAGCCCACAGTTTCTAAAAGCGTTGATTTTTATTTCACCCAGGCTGTGAGAGTGGGATGTAATTTCGTTAGCAGCTTTCATTTATTTAATGTAAGGAATTGTTTTTTCCGTTATTTTTTAAAGATCTGTTTACTAAATAAACTGTTTACACAGAAGAAAATAGCCGTTATGAAGCAGAACTGCTAATAGCAATTTTGATGAATATGTTAAAAAGATGCTTTATATGATTAATATTATTGTTCTACATGCTAAGATGGCATGGACACAATTTTCAAATTTTTAATTTCTTACTACTTTAATTCATTTATATAAATGTTAATTAAGCAAATTTTCATCTCTGTGAATGAAATGATAGTAGATCCTCAGAATGCTTTGAAAAATTCTATTCATTTTGTCATCACGATATAGAAATATTAATTAGACCCCCAACTGAGAAAAAAATAATTTATTCAAACGGGGGAGAGAACAAAAATTCTAGCTTATTTCATAACACATCATCAAGTTAAAAAAAATCGAGATTCTCTATTAAGTGGAGATGGGGGGGGGGAAGGATTGTGATTTGAAAACTTCCGATTGTAGTCTAACACCTCGAAGAATAGTTTGCCGTTAAAACTTTATTAAATTATTTTGAAAACTTAAAATATATAAACCGAAAAAAGTTTTTAAAACTGCAACTGATCTTCATTCAAATTCCATTTTAAACCTGACACTGTTCCAACCTAAACTGTTACGATAGCTCGCCATACAGGATATAAAATCATATATTTAAAATGAGGTATTCAAAATAGTAATAAAAAACCGCAGAGGGCGAGGGAGAGAGCCTCTGGTACAATTTTTTCATAAATTAATGGCACATGGAGGCTTTTGAATTTACTTAGCAAAGGAAAGATCTTATTTTCCAAAAGGTAATTATTACGCCATCCCCCCCACGCACACTGAATCGCTTCTGCACGATACTTACGATACATATTTCCTGGAAATGATATAGCAACAATTTCTATTTAGTAGACAGGAATTTCGAGTAATAAAAGCAATAACGCCTTCTTTAAGCTATTAGACAAAAGACAGAAAAACAGATTTATGACTATTTAGTAGTTGTTTGTGATGTTCTATCTAATATTCTTCAAATGAATTCTAGAGATGACTTTACCTCCAGATTTTGCATATATGCTACTGTTGATCCCGAAATCATTAACAACAGTAGCATGTGATCCAGCTTGGCCTTCACACCGGTTGTACATTACACGGCTTAATGTTAGGAATAACAGCTGTCTTGTATTTTATGTTTTGTGATAAGTTAGTATCGAAAATGCTCCAAAACTGCATTTTTGCTCCAATTTTGCCAAGAAAATTGCCAAAACAACTAAAATTACACATAATTACGGCAAAGTACACATTATAAATTATTCATAATAAAAAAATCGGATAAGAGTTGATTCTTAGAGGGATGAAAACAAACGATGAAGAAGATCAGGTGAAGAAGAAATTTTCATATTTTTAACCTCTTCATTTATTATGAACTAACGTTAAATATATTTACTTCATAATTAATTTATAATATTAAAGGCCATCCAGAAGCTAAAAAAGATTTTAAATTTTCTTGTTTTGTTTTCAGATTTATACATTTTCAACTATCTTAATTATATGTAATATGCATTTTCTTGACAATTCATCTTCTCAAAAAATTTTCTAACATATTTTTAATTTAGGAATTCAGTGGCATTTTCCCTCTCTCCAGATGATATGCTGGTTACTGAAGATTGACTGTTAGATATGCTATTTTTAGATTCAGATTTCGGAAAAGGCATAGATATTTGTCATAGTAAGTTCTTTTCAAATGGAAGCATTTAAAATCTGTTAGTCTGAAATTCTTCTTGAGAGAATGAATGATTGTAGGGGAAGAGGCGGTACGGATCTCTCGAGTTGCATTCCCAATTTCCATCTCTCTGTGTCAAAAATGGGATGAAGCTTACATATGCAGCCTTTGTGTGTTTTGTTTAAATTAAGCACTCCTACCTCAGTTTGTAAAAAAGTAAAAGAGTTGCGCTCGTCGGTTTGGAAGGAGTGAATTTGGGACATTTCTCATTCGGGTAAGCGGCAATAACCAAAATGTTTAAATTTACTTTTAGACATATTTAATCTACGTTGCAATGTAACGTAACTGCAATTTGGAGAATTAGAAATATTACAATTAAAAGCTAATTCCCGTCTAGAGAAGTTTTCGGATTTTTGTTCCACGTGTTGTTAAAAAGGTAGATAGACGAACAAGATAATAAATAAAATTTTATAGGGCAAGCAAAAATGAGTAGCATAATCAGGAAACAATAAGGACAATGACAGAAAATCTTCGAAAGAGAGGGAAAACAATATGAAATAATAAAAGAAGCCCGAAATTTAATCCTTTTTGTGTGGGCGGTATTAGTCTCATGTTTTGAAAATGGAAAATGATGCCTTTATATTTTAAAATACCTAACACTGTACTCGGAGTTCTAAAAATATAATCTGCAAGCGTAGGACGTGAGCAAATGCGAGACGTCGGAAGGGGGGGGGGCGGGAGAATAAAAAAAAAGAAGAACCTACAGAAGGAAATTCTGTCAACTAACCATTGGCATTTGCCCGATTTCTCTACCCGTACTCTAGATTACAAAAGTAACAGGCTAGCCGAACCTACTATCTGATGCAGTCTGTGGAAGGGTGTGTCCTGCTTCAGCTTTAATGGCTCAAAAAGCAAAGTGTTTCGTTCACGCAAAGCCTATCATTGCTGCTCAGTTTTCGCCGTGAAAATCGCCCTGCCGTGGATATCACTGGGCATGACGGGCGGGTAATAGCAGGATCTTTAATATTCAACCTCCTATCGCAACGTCTCATAGTTTGATAAGAAGTAGTAGCTCACCCGTTGAATTATTTAAACTTTACAAATTTGCTCTAAAACGTTTATATCGCCTCCCATCAGTCGGAGGGAAGTTTTATTGATCTCTTTCTCTCTTTATCGTAGTAAAGACGAATATACAATGCGAATGGTATTTCTTTGGCAAGTGGTCGAGCTAGAAAAGATTAATTCCAGCTGCCAACGAGAAATAAAAAATCGCTTCAATTATTAAGAAAAATTACCTTATCGCTATGTTTTAAGAGCTTTCACTTTTATATCACTTAAAAATGATGCTTGAATTTTTATTTTATAAATTATGAATTCGAAGAGAATCTTTATTTCTAAAAACGGAATTATTTCTTTCAATATCATTTGGGTTTAGCGCCTCGTAACATGTAACTACGAGTAAAAATAGCTTCTGAATAATTTTACGTATATTTCAATACATTTGTCTGTTCAGCATGACGGGCTTGGCTTGAAAAGAGAAAAAAAATCTTTGGTTTATTCGGCAACGTAGATTAAATATGTCTAAAAGTAAATTAAACATTTTGGTTATTGTCGCTTACTCGAATGAGAAATGTCCCAAATTCACTGCTTCCAAACCGACGAGCGCAACTCTTTTTAAAAGAAGTTCATAAAGCATAAAATAAAAGGAATAAAATCTTAACCATTGCTTAGAGTATGGTTTATAGAAGGAGGGGGAAATGATAAAACTTACGCTGCTTGCTTTTGTGCCTGATTATTTTGGTCACATCTCTCTCTGGAAGCAAAATAGTCCCCGGAAAATAGAATGATATCCCCAAATGGAAGTTATCGTTTCTAGACGACTATTGGCATACAGAAAGCGAACATTCGATTCTAATTCTCGATGAAAATTTATAACAGAATACGTAGTCACGATAGCCGACTGAAATTAATTTCCTTCTAAACCTAGTAAGATTAATCAACTGAATTTTAAAGTTTAAAAAAATATTTAACCTAAATATTTTTAGACTCGGAATGTACACTTAACTAATTGTGTGTGGAATTAATATTGCACACACATTAATATCACTTAAAAAGGAGAAATAATTTTAAACATGGGAAAATATAAGAAAAAAGAAGTATGACTCAAATATATTTGTGAATTGTAACGGAACCGTACTGTTAAGGATATATATTTTATATGAGTGAATAAAACAAATCTACATTTATGAATTTAACGCAGTTAATACTATCAAATACTAGTTTAATATGAATATCAGAAATTCCTTTTAAGTACTTATCTCAAGAATAACACAAATATAGAACTGTTTCTCTTTCCAGCAAGACACTAAATGCATTTTTCAGACATATGAAATTGAGAAAAATAAAAAAATATCATAAAAAGCCTAATTTTAGTTTTAACTGAACATCTTATTAAGAAGTGAATGCCTTAGCAGAACGATTTTAAAACTTTCTGAGCCCCAGAAAATTTATGCTTTGGATTGCAGTTGTTGCAGTTTTAGATCTAGCCTGAAGAGAAAAATTTCCTTCTGTTACCTTAAATTCAGATAAAGATCGCTCCTCACTTTATATATATATACATATATATAAGTGTATATTATATATATATATATATAATATACATAATATATATATAAATCTTGTTTTCATTCTCTGATGTTGAGAATTAGTCGGCATATTCTGAGTTTTCTTTTTACAAGAAAGTCATGAATTAAAAATTCCGTAGCGCTTAAGGACGAATTTTATTTGTTTTGAGTACATTACAGGTAAAGTGTATCTACTTGAGAAGAGGGATGTTTTCATGGAAAACTTTCTAAAGGAATATGCCTCATACTGACGTTACTCAAGAGAAAATCCAAGAAAATACCCTTGGAGACTGAGCTTTCGTGACGAATTAAGCTCAGAATAAACTATCACCATTCGGCGGTTTTACACAGTCAACCACTGGTGGGCCTTAAAGGTTATAAAGCCAAATTTTTAATAAAATGTAATATAAATGTCGTATCTATGTACTTTAAATCAAATATATCACTGTATTTACACGTGCCGTTCACAAGTTATGAGAACGGCTTTGCTAAAGTATTTTCAATATCTATAAATTAATTATAAATAATTAATGTAACAACATTTTCATGTAAAATTATCTCTTATCTGCCTTATGTGTAGCAAAACGGGCATAAGTTACATTAGCTCAGTTTTAGTCCACATCATTTACTGCATATTTGTATATAATTTGCACTATGTATTGTTACGTTTTTGTCCCCTTCCCCGAGAGTAAAATTCCATATATGAAAGCATACATATATCATATCACTTTTTTTTTGCTTATGTAGATTAAAATTGCGAAAATAAAGTTTGAAATTCTTGTTTTTTAATCTGCAGATTCATGGTTCTCAATTCATTTTCTTTCGTTTCATGAATGTCATTTATGCCATATAAGAAATATAAGTTAAGTATAAATATGACAAGAAGCCGATGATGAATACGATTAACTTTCGATGTCTAATTGAAAACTTTCAATCTACCGAATCTCTTTTTATTTCGTAATCAAACTGCGAGATACAGAACGATAACTAAAAAGAAATTTTTACTTCTCTTTAGGTATTATCAATCACGAAATTGCTCGGAAAATAATCTTTAATACAATAAACAAAATTTCCAGTTACAACATCAATGACTTTTTTAATCATATAACCATACTAATGGAATTGTCTAGGCTTTTAATATGGTCTTGATGTACATTGAATTTTCATTGACAGATGTCTTGTGTGCAACAAACGCTTAATACATTTAATTGCATAGAATAAACGCTGGTACAGAGGTATTTTCGTTTTAAGAATAACCGGAGTGAGTTTGACGATTGTATTTGTGTACAATCTTTTCTTCAATGAGAATAAATTTTTGGAAAGAATATTTACTAATAAATCTACTGTCTGCTTAAAACTTTAGAATATTTACTAATAAAGCAACTGCCTGCTTAAAAGTTTAGAATATTAACTAATAAAGTAACTGCCTGCTTGAAAGTTTAGAATATTTACTAATAAAGCAACTATCTGTTTAAAAGTTTGTATTCTATACTACATTTTATTTACAAAATGAAGTACTTAGAATAACATACTACATTTTCAATGTAACACAATATACAAATAAATTGTTAATTAATATTAAATCAAAGCGTATTACATTCAGTTGGGAATCTCATACCGAAATAGGAGCCCCTTTGGAATTTAGAAATGTATATGTCATGATCGCTATTACTGCTTAGCTTTAATCTGTAGAGCATTTTAGGGCTTTATATTGTTCTGTTAAAATTTTTTTTATTACAATAAGCTTTGCAATCAGTATAACAGTAAGCTTTTCAATCAAAATAGCATAGCATACTTACCATTAGCATATAGAAGCTGAAGTCTGTAATGAATACCATTGTTTGTTTTCTGACCTTCGGATTCCTATCAAAGAAAGAATTATTAGGTTTTGGTGAAATTTAGTATTATATAAGCATATTTGTTAGAAATAATAAAAGTGAAAAATTTATTACAACAAACACCGTGAGATCAATGACGCATAAAATGCATCCCAAATTGCGGCTCGAACTTCAAATAACAAAAGTGAAAAATTATGGATTGCAGATTTTTAAAACTGTTGAATTATCTTTTAATTAGAGAGTAAGAATAGTAACATATTAGTTTAAAATTGGAAAAAGGAAAAACCGCATATCAAATGAAATCATACATGCGGAATTAAACAAACAACACACTTTTACAATTAAAAAGTAATGTTGTTTTTTAATGACATGTGTGCGCATGTACGCTCATGTGTACAACAATGTAGGACAATACTTAAGTGCTACAGTGATCTAGAGGTATATAGTGATGCAGTGAGGTATATAGTGACCTAGAGGTATATAGTAAGTGCTACAGTGACCTAGAGGGTATATAGTGATGGATCCGACTTATTCAAAATGTCACAAAACGATTAAATGCCAGATTTCTCACTTTAACATTAAAATAAGGAAGTATACGTATGAAAAATAACTTGTATTCATATTAAAAAATACGTTCACTCACATTCATAACAATATAGGTTTGCTGCATTTAATTTCAGGAATGAGATCATATAGTTTATTAATTTCTCTCTCTTCTTTATTCCATATTTAAAAAATGATGTTAGTAAAATTTCATTTATTGTTAATTAAGTGCTTAAATAGTCGAATAATATAAATGTAGTATAAATGAAAGCTGAATCATAGACTGAATTTTGGCAGAAGAAATAACTTATTTTGTCGTTTACTTAAATATGATAAGCATGCATTCAGCCTGTAAAATGAGAAATAAATTCCATAAAGAAAAATTCTAGTATTTTTTGATTTTACGAAGACCTTTCAGCGTAACATAACTAGTGATTGGAGTAATTAAGAATTTGTAAATGGGAATGGTTCTTTAGAATTTTATCTAAACTACTATGTACTTATATAGTTGTTCGATTATCAAACTTTTACACTCCTCACAGGAAATCCGCTTTAAGTTTTATAATTTTAAAGTTTAATAATTCCAGTGCATACTTAAAAGCGCTTTCACAAATTCTCGAAACTTTGTAAATTCACACAAACGCTGCTCCAAAATATTCTGCAGATCACCAATTAATTATATTTTACAGATTGAAAGTTCTTATTTCAACTAATTTTAAATTTAACAGATATTTCAAAAGCAGTTTAAAATCCATAAGTATTCCAAAACATGAGGAGAACTTCGGTCTCCTAATCTAAGACAAATTAGAGAAATAAACTTAAATTGTTAACAGTTGTCATATTCGCTGTAACTGAAATTATTATTGATATCTATGTAAAGTGGCAAGTGTCTAGTTCAAAGTGCCGACAAAGCGTTTGAAGTGGCCAGTTTGAACGGACGTTTAGCATACGAAAATGACGCATTTAACGTTGGAAATTGAGCTTAGCCTTCGATAGCGAACAATAAGTTGGCGTCAGAGGCCAGCTCAATATTCCCAGTGCGATGTGGAACACGGTGCTGGGAGCTCATTACTGGGCCAAGCGTCAAGAGGGCTTATTACCGGCTAAGCTATACAGGAGAAAGGACATAATCTGCAATTCACGCTGCCCAAATGGAAAGCTGGAGACTACTTGCGAAAGGACTGTCATTACCCTTTCGCGCGGACTATCCTTATGGGACTGATCCATGTTCCTGGTGGTTGTTATTAATTGTACGACAAGCGAAATCGTTGCAGTTGAATAAAGCTGTATGAATCGAATTCTACAGAGATTTGGTTCGATACTCTAATCAACTATATCGCGACAAATCCTTCCTCCCTCTTTGCTGAGCGATGCACTTAAATACTTGCCCAATTGCCAAGATTTTACAATCATCGTAATAGTTTAATAAGTCAGGCGCTGCTTAAATGCCGATCTTCAGTTCTCTAGAGCATAAATGAAAGATTTAATACATAGTTTAAGTGACAGATTGCCGCGATCATTTAATGGAGTTAATTAATATGTCGAATGCTTTAAACGTTTATCATGACAATTTATTTTGCCGTCAGTAAGCTTCATTGCAGAACTTAAAAGATAAACAGTACATAAGTACATACTCCTTTCTCGAACTGCTTCATGGAACGAATTATCGTGTTGGTTTCCAGCCGCTAATTCTTCTTCCGCGATTCTCAAATACCGGAAAACCTGTTATTTATTTATTTGCTTTGGTGTATTTTATGTGTTTAAACACAAACTTCATTCCCGAAGAAAAGAACGGTTAATTAAGGTAAAAAGTACCTTAGTGAATCATCATTCTAAAGATAAGGAGCTTATTCAGAGACGTCTTTTAAATAGTGCATTTCATGCTTGACACTCGGAAGGTGTCATTAAAAATTACTTTTGTTTTACAAAATACATGAATTCTCAATTATTCGAAGCCATTCTGATGATTAATTAAATATTTAACTGTTATTACTGAAATATTTGGATATATTCTTTACAAAATATGAAATAACGTTATATTTTCGCTTTCAGATATGATTTACTAAACTTTATTTATAAGCAAGGCTATTTAATGAACATCTTTCAGTGAAATTTCACATTAAATTATCTTTATAACGAGGTTTTTTGTCTTCTCTCCCGAATTAAGACTTTAAAATATCCTTGCCTTACAAAGTAATGACACTGTTTGAAAACTTCATATTAAAATTTTAAATCACGATAGTTGTATAGCTAAATATTTAATTTAGTGACTTCTAATACAATGTTTATGGTTCTGTCTCTATTATGAGGATTTGAATGAGGACTTATCAATACAAAAGGCTTGATGGGGAGCGTTGTTCTTTCAACTGATAAACTGTGCATTTACAATAAAATAATTTTCTTTCAAAGCCATTGAAAACTCGGAAATGCCGTTTTAGGTAACAAAACTATAAAGATCAATAGCTAAAACAATTAGGTTTTTCAATTCTGCTATGAAAATAAAAATGGTTAATAAATAGCTCAATTTTCGTGGTTTGCTTCTTGTTAATTTGTTATTTTCCTTTACTGTCTTTATATTTTCCTTTTGATATCATTTACATTTAATATATTGGAATAAATAGTTACACACTTCCCAATATTTCATTCAGAACTTCGTTTATATTCATAATATTTACTAAAACGAGTATTTACTAAAACGAGTATTTACTAAAACGTATTTACTCTTACTATGCTTACAGCTAAAGCAAGTAATCTACATTTTAGCTTACAAAGTCTGTTCGTGATTACGGAAGATGACTTTGTGCTCGAAAGTTCCACATTTATTTTTTATTTTAGGCTAATCTTTGAACTTTCAGTTTTGAGAAGCCATCTTTTTATTCGTCGGAAAAAATATTCACATGTTAAGATGATTGTTTAAAATAAGAATAAAACTGGAATGCTTCATGAATAAATGTATTGTTTCTGAATTTACTAAAATTTATCAGAAGCAACTTGTTGCCATTATAAGGAGAATTGTTGCCTTCATTTACTAGTAATTAATTAATCTGGCTTTCATTAACGTCTTTTATTTGATGCTCAAATTAATTTACTTTTTATTTAAAAAAATTGCTCTGGAAGTACTTAGGCATACTTTAAAATGCATTTCATTAAGGAAATCTTAGATTGCAATCTAATGCAAAGAATTGTGAACAGAAGTATAAAAGAAATTTCTTTTGAATTTAATGCCAGATGTTTTGATTGCACTGTTTAACAAGAATATGATTCTGTAAATGGACCTGGAGTAAGAGCTAGAATATGTATATATATATAGATAGACAGATATTTTTTTATTACCGTATTTATTTTTTATTTCCGTATTTCATTCTAAAATTCTCGAGAAAGAGTTAAGTATAGCTAACATTAACTCTATTTGGCGAATTATGTCAAATTTCCGACTAATGTACAGTCCCTTCTTTCCTTTGCACTTAAAAACCTACAGAAATATTAGAATTGCGGTGGTATTTTCTTAAACGCAATTACTCTAGGTATTATATTGTATGAAAGAACTTGCACTGCATTTTCGAACATTAATGGTAAAAAATGCATTCTCTTAACACGATTAAAAATAGGTATATTTTATTCATATTCACCGTATACGAAACACTTCTAATTTTTGTTTCTAGTGTGCTTATATCATTTTACTTTAAATTTCAGAGATTTTTAACTCTGTTTTCTTAACATAAGTTACAGGAAACAAATGAATTAGTCTCATAACAAACTGAAATGATAAAGTTGAGCACCTATTTAAAAAGTAATGTTGATATTGTTTTAATGTAATTTCTAAATTCCAATTCGTTTACTATAAAGGCGATGTAGGAGGTGATTAAAACTCCTACATAGCCTTTATAGTAAGAGAAAATTTTGTATAACAGCTGAATATTAGCGAAATTCATTATTCTGTTAATTATTTAGTGCATCGGTTTTGACTCAAAAGTTTTTGATATTAAACGAATTTATTTATATAAAGCTATGTATGTTACATATCTTGAAAAAGGGAAACGCTTTTAAAGGGCCTCACTTTAATAAACTTTTCTCAAATTTAAGGCATTTTAAAGCAATAAGTCGTTCTTTTTAATGGAAAATAAAAAACGTCTTAAACGTCGAACATTAGGATTTCAGCTCACATCGTTCTTTCCAGAAACTACTGTCTCCTTATGATGTAGAATCTGTACTGGGGATCCCTAGAATAAAAACTTACTTCAATCGATCTTTAGATGATCACTTATACATCATATTGTAGGCTTGAGATTCATTATCTTCAATAAACGAATTATTTCATTCATCAAAATAAGTTTCACAAACACAGTACAATTATTTCTCCGTGTATCATACGGCAGGATTTTATTTTTTTAATCAGTATGTTTGTAATCAAAATAAGCAGATCTGTTTATGTAAATTGCTGTTATGATTGTCAGCATTTACCACATTAGACCGTTAGTAATCTAATTTCCGTTAGTAATTATAATGGAATCTTATAACTGTTTACTAAATGTTTATGGGAGTACTATTTGAGTTCAAGAAATACATTTTTACTTAAATAATTGTAGAGACATTAGGTATTTTTGAAGTAGGAGAAGAGACAAAATACAATGCCCTCGCCGGGACCCGAACCTCGGACCCCTCGAATACTCGAATACGCATCGAGTGTGCTGACCATTACACCGCAAAGGCATGCTAAGAAGGCGGGAGAAATACCTTACAGTATATTTTCGACATCAATATGTTTAACCAAAATCGTATTCAGTAAAGCTCGATTCATTTCGATTTCGACACATTTCGATTCTAATTATCCTCTATTCTGTTTCATTCCGATATCACGTATTCTAATTCATGCTAGAAATGATTGCTATCATTCTAGTGCTTACTGAATGCAAATTTTCTTCTCTTTTAGCATTCATCCTTAGTATACTTCTTTCACGCTAACATTTTTTTGTAGCACTTCGTGCCTCGTAACCTAAATGGAATGATTTTGTTGTCGTAGTTATGAAAAGTTAAAATTACTTGATTAAGTCTAACTCTATTTTATTGCATCGAGAGTTTATAATAAAATGTTACTTTTTGGCAAGTACTTCTCTTTTAATAACCTTTAATTTCGTCTTATTTGACATCTCGGATCACTCTTCTTTTATGGTAAAGTAACCGGAAAGTCTGCTGTGTTAATTTAACTGATTAGTTTCGAAAGATCCCATTCCTTATTTTAATTTTCTGTCAATGCCTTACTGTACAAATTAGAATTTTCATGTGTTAAAGAATATTGCGCCATCATAAATACTCGCTTAGAGAACTGTACTCTCAGAGACAAAGAAAAGAAGCCTTCATAAATCTTGGAGAAAATATGTGAAAAAGAAATAAGTGAATAAGGATCGTATTTAGTTGATGGTTTTAATCCGAAAAAAAATTATACTAGCTTGTATATTAACTTTGACTCAAAAATTAAAATGTAGAATTCCAATGTTGTAAAAATGAGTAGTGTAAAGTATTGCCTATTCTTTACAGTTTTCTGTTTTTAAATGCTACTTTAATTTGGACGGGGTTAAAAGTGCTAAACCTAATGCATGAAGATTTTTTAATAAATACATTGCTTGATTTATAAATTTATAGTATGCAATGTAATCATAATTCATTTCTTTATGACTCTAAGCATGAACAATTTTATGAATGCTCTGGAAAGAAGACTAAGTTGAGAAACATAACCATTATTGTATCTCTAATAGTCACATTTGTTAATCTCACCCTCTCCAGTTCTGTATTTCTGTAGTTGAGGCAATTAAGGAATTCAAAGGAGAGAGCAGATCGCAAATTGTGCTACGGGCAAAGATACAGAACAAAGCTGGAAGTGGTACATTATACAGTGTAGACCTGTTCCGAAACCACTAAGCTATCCGGCAGAAAAGAGTATCGGAGCCCAGAGCCGTATTTGCATAGTTTCAACTCTAGAATAATTACCGGACCAGAGCATTTAATGAAGACAGTTTCTGATCAACTTAAGCTAATGAATGCAGTCTTTTTCTTCTTTTCTGCTAGACGGAGGGTGTGGAGTTTCGGTTCTGGATTACGTTTGCAAACCTTCGCTCGAGGCCAATACCGGAGCCAGACGCGGTATTTATTATATCTCATTGAGAGAGGATTTACTTGAATGATTCTGGAGCTTGGTCTAGCTGCGGGGAAATTGCCACCGCGGGCATCTAAAGTAGCGAACGCTTTGCTTTTAATGACGATTGAGGCGGGGAAAGTTTCAAAATGAAAACTCCGCGTTAAACTGATCGCTCGACTAGAATCCCTTCTTCAGGATCTTTTATTTCTAGCCTCTCTAATGGAGCGATAACTCGATAAAGTGGAGCGGATCATAATGAAGGGGACAATAAGTACGAATTCAAAGGACAATGAAGCGTTCGTTTATAAAAATGCTAATTTGAAGAAAATATTTTGCGATGAATTGGAATGACTTTCTCTGAAATAGAATTTATTATTTTATTTTGAAGCCAGTAAAGAGAAACTGAATGAAAAGTTGCTTTATTTTGGTCCACGCATTTTGGCCATATTGCTTTCTTCTTAATTTAGTGTAAGAGCCTAATATGAAAGAATCTAATCTTACGCGAAGGGAAAATAAATGGATCTAGAGCACGTTTAATGCAATTTTTATCAATGATTTGAAATAGATTTCTGTTATGATATGGACTACTTTATTCTGTCCAAACTAATGAACGTTACGTTAGTTTTATTTGTGTAGTAGCTTTGGATTATGGGTTGTAAGTGAATTTGTAGAATATTTTAATCACAGCAAAAGAACTTGAGTTTAGCTGTTTCTTATGATACACATACTAACTCTGATATATTCTTTAGTTTACCATATCACTTATTTGACTCGTAATGAACTTACTATGTAATTTGTCATACAGGAAAGTACTGAATTAAATAGTGTTATTTTCTTTTTATTTATTCATATCTAGCTAAATAATAAAAATTTAATGAATAATTTCACAAGAAAACTCATTTCCGAAAGAATTTTTAAAGGAAACTTTAAGTAATATTTGAAGAGCAAGACAAAATTAATGAGAAAATACATCCCAAAAAAAATACAATTCTGATCCTGTGTTCTTATAAAATAAAAACTACGATTAATATTTCTCTTATTAATCGAATACTTTGATAAGATGTCGGCTGTTTCAATAAGTGCGTGATTTATGGCAAATCGGGATATCTTTAGTTTTTTCGTTTTGCTTTATTACAATTCTTGGATGCTCAATCGAAGTTAAACTACTCTGATTAAATTTTAGATCATTAATTAAATTGCGGAGTAAAACACTTGAAAAAGCACTGAGCACCTTCACTGGGATACGATTTCTGGGCCTCTCGTTTCCCAGCCGGAAGTGCTTCCAACTAAACTGCGGAAGCATGCAGCAAGATATGAGAAAAATCCTTTTAGAATTAAATTTTCATATACCTACTTGGAACAGTATATTCTTTTGGACTATATTAAAAAAAGGCTGTTACGGAAACCATTAGCATATTAACTTGTATTAATACATTACGATACCTATTAAGATAAGTTGATTTATAATAACCATGTATCAACAGGAGGTAAAATATCTAGTGCCCCTCACACTCAGATATTAGGTTTTAATCTAAGATAAAGTGACTTGTGTGATTGCTCGAAACACCTACCTCAGAACGTAAAGCATTTAATTTTCTCATGCTTTACTTTTAACTGCCCTGGATTATGATTACAGAACCATTTAAAAGGCTTTTTGTGACTTGTCCAGTAAACTTACTGCTTCTGTGAAGTCTAGGCTACTATTTTTTTGTTTTTGTTTGCTTTATTACTGCCTGAAATGATTATTTAACTTACAAAAGTAAGCTCCAAGTTATACATTTGTGGTGGACAAAAAGCTTTATCGCGTTAAAATAATTTTAAAAAACAAGCAGTTTAAAAAATTGCCTGTGAAGACATTTTAAATAATAGATTTGTGAACTATGAATAACAACTGAACAGAAATAACATACAGCTTTGATCTTGAAGTATTCATAGAAAAGTTCAAAAGATGCTTACATCAATGCGTCATTAACCACGACAGATTATTCTTGTTAGTCCACGTAAATTCTTTTGAAGGAAGTATTTGTAGTAAAACGTAGACATTTTCCAATTCACTTGACTAACCTGGCAATGAAATTATCGTTCCCTAATCAAGACAATTATCTCTTTGGAGTAATTATGGGGGAAAAAGTGTTTTTAATCCATGCCGTAACGTTTCCTGCACGCTTTTACCATTTCCCTAAATTTTTAATTGACTTTTTATAATTTCACGTGAAGTAGCTCTAAATGACTTTGATGAAAAACTTCGAAACTTTATGGCAGTTACACTGCAAACACGAATGCCTTTATTTTGCATCACTTTTCTAAAGTTATGTGTTAGTTGATTTTTCTGCTTAGAATTTCAATAAGACTCAGAATTTTCATGGTTATATATGTCATGAAATATAGCATAAGTACGTTTAAAAGTCTACTTCAAAAGATTTTGGTTTTATTATTTATTCATTTATTTGGCAGAATTTCATCCTGGCCTGTTATATCAAACTTTTTGCGCTTCCTCCTCATGCTTTCGTCTCCAACGAAAAAAGGAAACATGCAGAGTATAGAGACTTAAGTTCATTTTAATTTAATCATTGTGTTGTACATGAAATCAATTAGAATTTTGTGTGATAAATTTGACAGCCGTATTTTTATAAAATCAGAACAAGAATAACGATTACCTTGTTAATAAAAGCTGCTGAACAGCTTAGGAATTAATTCTGTTACTATATATTATCTCTTTAACTTAACGCCAAACTTAGAAAATTTATAGATCGTTCTTAGCAAAGGCATGAAGTATTATATTTCTATAAAATCTATATTTTCTCCATTAATATAAGAACGTAACGTTTGGAAAAGAGAGGAAAAACTTCCCACGACCACGATTGCGAATCTGACCGCTTTAATGCGACGATTCCATGAATGTTCCCTCAAACCCAAATCCTGCAGATCCCGAAAACATCACAAAAGGAGACAACAAATGACTTTTATGTTGGAAGGTGGGATTTCTAGCTCGGCCTTGGTTAAGGCTGCTCCCATAATGGGAAGCCTTGAGTCCTTTTTAATGTTCTGTAATTTGCCCACGCAATCCGGCTTTGCTCTTCAAAATTGAGATACCAATTGCAGTGTTCGGTGAGATTAAGTTTCTCGGTATAAAGTTTAAAGGGATTTTATGGGGTATTATGGTAATATTCATTTACCAGTTGGTTTACCAGAGTATCTTAAATGAACTCGTTTAATAGCGTTGGCGGGATAAGATTTTGTCGCAGTGTTTTTCAAATATTTAAATGAGTTTTATACATCTTGGGTTTCACAACAGTCGTTGGAAAGGACTTCTGGAAATATACTTTTGCATACGATGTAAATTAGGGAGTATTTAGTTAATGAATGAACGAAAAGGCAACACATACGGGTTAAGTCTGAGAAATAACCTATTATTGATTACTGCTACGTGTGGTATTTTATACCGCTTTTACTCGGAAAACAGTTTGGTAGTCACGAAGTCAAATTCACATTTCACTCTAAAGTTCACTGAGTTTTCCAAGTTGATGAAATATAATTTTTACTGAATGCTCGTGATACGCGACTTGTTTGTTGCAACACTTAATAAAAACTTGCGCGTTGCATTACTTTATATAAGCTCTAGAGTTTTTTGAAGCAGGAGCCTTGAAAATGTGCAAAGCCCCTCCGGAACTCGAATCCTGGACTTCTCGATTACATGTCGAGTATGCTTCCAACCACACCACGGACGCTTGCGAAAAGTTTTTTTTTTTTTTATTTGGTTTTATGTGGTTACGGCAAAATTTCGAGGACGATCTGCCCAAGGGAATGGTTGCCTTCGTGGAGGTCTTTCCAAAGGAAACTGGCTCTATACACGTTACGCATGGGAAAAACCACGAAAACGCTCATGCAGCCGGCCCGTTCGCGTAATTCGAACCTCAGACCGAACTACCAGTGTCAGTGACTTACCGCTCGGCCGCTGGTGGGCCGGATGGTAGGGAAAATATACCTTATGAAGCAATGAAGAAGATATTTCTAAAGCAATTCCAAAAGAAATTTTTTTTCATATTTATTTGTTTGCTTAATTCAAGATTTATTATATTTGATAGCTAAGAAAAAAGAGATAACAGGCTTTAAATTATTGCTGGAAAATTTACAGAGCTGAAACGTAAGCTGATCTGAATTACTTGAAGCAATCGCTCATAATAATGGAAACTGTCGAGTATGCCTAGCAAAGAAAGAAAGAAGAAACTTTATTGCTTAACCCCAGCCGCCCCTCAAAAAAGAGAGAGAGAAAAGAAAAGAAAAATTACGTATTTCAAAAATTATAATTGCCCAGCTGCTTTTAAATAGGAACTTCTTTCAGTTCCTTAAATTTTTCAATGATCGCTAATTTAAATAAATATTAAGAGTTGCTTTTAAAAACAAAGCTGTTGACTGAACTATGGTAATATGCAGAAGTACTTTACTTGTGAGAAATTTAAATTTTTCCGAATCCTTCATTAAAATATATGTTAATTAAGAATGTGTGCTAATTAAGAACTGCCTGAAATTGTACCGAGCTACAAAAACCCTAACAGCATTTAAACCTCTGAAACACAGCTTCATACAATCATACTGCATAATTAAACTTTAGGTTATTAAGAAAAAGCTGCAACATGAATAATTTTTACATTTTCTAAATAGCTATCGCCTTATTTTTTGGTGTAATAAAGTGCCAAGTAGATGCATGATAATTATAAAACTGATCTATCATTTACTTATAAGTATATATATTTTTCCCTAATTGCGGGAACTTGCTGATAACGGCATTGGCCACTGCTAAGGCCAGAAGTGGTGGCCATTTTATTGTGGAGGCACCTAATAGGTGGCCATCGTTGCTTCCTTTGAAGGAACAGACAATTTTACATCCATGCCTTCTCCGGGATTCGAACCCGAGTCTTTTGGTATCGCAGTTAGGCTTCCTTAACCACTATACCGTATAACCACTATTTATCATATTGCATTTTATATTACATGAGGAGACTTTTATTACTACTTCCTACTTCATCATGCTTATTTAAATGATATAGAGCATTTAGTTATATGAATTCCTGTATACAAAAATACTCAAGAAAATTTGATTAGATAGTGTTATGTGTAACTTATTTACATATGATTTGGTAGCGTCATTTAACTAAAAGTTGCTCATAAATTTACATTTACATACAAAATTAAAATTTCAAGAAATTGCTCGCTTTAATATATAAAGTATCGCAAAATTTTGTTCGTTAGGTTATAATAAACTTAAACACTAATGTGAATGCTATAATGCTATAATGTATCCATGCTATAATGTGTCCTATAATGGTGAAAAGTGAAAAGTGTGAGCTGTCCTCATCGGTACTCGGACTCCGAGCCTCCCAAATACACGTCGAGGGGGCTAGGGTTACATCACGAAGACATGAGGAAAGGAGGAAGAAAATACCTTATATATTTTATGAATGAATTGCGTTTAATGAACTTTTAACTACATTTAACGCGGAAACTTGTAAGTTCTTTGCTATCATAGGTACTTGGAGTACATTATTCATGTCAGGAATATAAAATATGCTCTTAAAGTACATTTTGAATTTTTAAGTAATCTACATTTTGGCTAATTCGACATTTAAAAGATAACTAATATTTTCTGCAGGAATTTAAGAAATCGTAATCGATAGCCGACATCGCAGTTCTCCTGGTAGTGTTTCCCTGGTAAAAAAGTAAAATCTGTTTCAAACTGATGTATGACTACAATATTAACGGCATATCCAAATACTGTAACTTCAGAAATACCTAAAGAATCATCTTTTCTCTTCAATAAACAAAAATTGTAGACCACTTATAAATAAAAAAAATACTTTATTGAAATTACACAGTCAGTCCTAACAAGGTAATAAAAATCCTTACTGATTTTCCTGAAAGTAAATAGTTAATTCATAAATTATAAATGTGCTTGAAATGCAGAGAGTTATTCAACATTTTACGGACTTAACCTATTTAAAAAGTATAGTTTTTAAGTTTGATTGAACCACTGTCTCGTATGCTAGACATAAAAAAATTCTAGATTGTTTTTATCAAAGTATTGCTACCAGTTACAAACATTTTCTGATTGAAGAAATCTTATAAACATTCGTTTCTAGCTTCCAGGTTAAACTTAGAATGCAAAAGAACTAAATTCTTTTCTAAAAGAAGACTTCGAAACAAAAGCCTTAGAAGCAAAGAAATAAAGAGTAAGAAAAGGGAGGAAAGTAAAGATAAATGCTTGAGTGAAACGACTTAAATTACAGTTTAAATAGCTGGGCGACAGAAAATTATGTCTTTTCCACAACCGTGATTGGGCTAGTGACAATCGTCGATTAGTATTGGTATCTGGAACTATCGGAATTTGGCCGAAATACGACCTTTGTCCTAATCCCTGAGGGCCGATTAATCCACAGATCACAATGCTTCTCGACAACTTAGGACCAAATTGAACAGGGCGCATTGTAGAATCTTTCAAACGTGCTCTGCTGGCCAAATCCCTCCTCTAGTGTTTTCCTGGACCAAGCGGTAAAAGCGCCTCCTAATGGATTCTATCCCCAGTCTCTCCCCCTCCCTTGCAGTCTTAACGTGTGCTCAGATCTTCAGCAGATTTAAGATCGAAGGTCAGTGCCTTCAAAGGTAGGCGTTTAATTCTTGCAACATGATAATGATTCAAACTACATCCGATCAATGTTCCTGTTTAATCTTAAATCATACGCATCACCGTGTTTGAAAGCAACGCGGGTTATTTTGATAATGATGATTTAAAGGATTATCAGCGTCATTTACGTCTTCAAAAAATTTAAGTTGCCGTGCTATGCAAAAAGAAATTATTCTAATAAAACTGTTATTTTTTTTCCTATTTTTTTATGACAAAGAATTATTAATTGGAAGCGAAACTAGAATGAATCCACATATTCTTCCATTATCAAAAATCACTTACGTCTTATGGAGTTTAAAATTACCCTAGCATTCTTAAGCAAATGTAAATTATTTCATTAGAGAATTATTTTCTACGATAGTTTAATGCAATTCTTTCATATACAAACTGCAGAGCAGATGATTTGTTATAGTTTAAATCATTTCCAAAACAATCATCGTGTTAAAAAGCTGGGATCAGTAGTATTATTCTTTCAGACTTACTGTACTATTGATAACACTGTACTGTTGTAGAAGATGCTTACTGTACTATTGTAAAAGATAAGTTAACCGAAACTAATGCATTTAAAAACATAAATAACTATATTAAAACCATGCTAAGATCTTAGCAAATATTCCAAAATTTGCGTAACCAAGAAGTGCCGTATTAATGAAAATTAAGAAAGGGATCTATAAACTGACACATACTTAACATACATTGCAAATAGAAAAAAATTGTATGATATGATGCTAGCCAGTATGCTCTAAGCTTATACCACTATTAATGGTAGAAATTAGTCATAAACTTAAACGGCAAGCCGTAATGAGTTGTATGTCACAACGTAATACTGTGATTTATACTGAGATCTGAGGTTTCGATGTAATTATGCGTAAATAATATATTAATCTGTTAAGATCGTTGCAACTTTTGTATACTTGTGTAATTATGTAATCATTGTGTAATCTCGTATTCACCATTAAAATGTTTAAAATATATGTAAAGAATATCTATGAATATCTTGTTGGGTCAACTTCTAATACAAGAAATGTGCGCCCAACAGGACAGAAGTGCGGTGGAACAATACCTGTAAAATCACCAACGAAGTTCTGGTATTCCATCCACATTTCCCTGTCTCTGTACTATTGATCCACCGTACTTATTAGGCACACTGATGGGCTAACGGTTATTGTCACTGATCGCCGTATCGAAATGCCCGTGATCGAATCCAGGAGAAGACATGGATGTTTGTAAGCGTATAGTGTCTTTGAGGCAAAGGGACACTTAAAATACACGGTGAGCCGAATTCCTGTCAAAAGGTTGGTGGTAGATGATCCTCAGGTGGCTCCCGTCCGGATTGTTCTTCCTCGGAATTCCATCCAGGAGGGATGCTTTAACTAGGTTTAGCAACACCTCAATTACCTATGGTATTACAGAGGTGTCTGCCTAGCTTCTATCTATTCCTGTATTATTGAACTTGATTGATTTTAATACTGACTTAAATATGATATTTATGTGATACTATTAACAGGTAAAATGTTTCCTGCTTCGGATCCATAAATACCGCTTTTGTATAACTCAGCATAAGCAGAGTTTCCCTCTTATGTCTCAGTAACATCGAAAAAAGGTTTGGTTGCATGCCTAGTCCTAAATTAGAATACATGTCAAGAATTCAAAATTCAGTAAGGAGAAAGTATTCACGCATAAATCAAATTACTTGCATATTCGACGAGATAAACCACGGTTTAACTCATTTCACCTGTCATAGTCCTTTATTTTATTTTGTGAATTAAAATATCATGGGTAACTATTATTAAAACCTCATTACCTGATGCCTAATGCCTAATTACCAGTCTGCATAATTCGCTTTATATCTGGAATGATGAAATGCAAAAAAAATATTCTTTTCATTTAACCCTTGATATTTACCCCTTCTAGCTTCTAGAAAATGAGTTTTCAAGCTAAAATAATAAATTCTTTTATAAAGCTATCACTAGCAAGCAGCTCTATCATAAAACAGGAATTTTAAACTACATTTAAAAGAATGAAAATTTGTGAAAAACATTGCTCTTTATATAAAGTACGATGCAAATGTTATTACAGATTATGTAGAATGTATTTTTTCTCTAACCCCTTTGCTTTACAACACCAAAGTAATAAATGCAGCAGAATAATGTGATAGTGTGAGAGGAACCTTTCTAACAACTGAGTCCTCCAATGACTGTAAGAAAATGTAGAGTTTTCTGCAACTTAAAAAAAAAAAGTAACCATGTCATTCCTTCTCAGTTCTTGTAAACTACGAACTTCGTCAGTTCATAAAAAAAGGTGACGAGACATTTTTTGCAGAATTTTCTCACTCTGAAGAACAAAGACACAAAGCTTGCGATAAAAAGGAGGTTGTATTTTCATGGGCCACCATAAAAAAGGCAGGCTCTTTTGTAATTTTAAAGGCGCCTCAATTTCTTCCGACATTTTCCGTTCTAACCTCCTCGCATTTATTGATGTCTATCTAATTCTCGACTTTTATTCCCGGCCATTTCTCGCACCTTCGTCTTTCGTTCGGGGGCGACTGGAAAGTTTGAAACGATTGCCCCATAAAGATTAGAAACGAGATAAGTTAGAAAGCCCAGAGTTGAGGTAGCGTTAGAAACAGAATATGATAATGAAGGCGGCTAATAAAATTGCCCAGGGAAGAGGTAGCGGGCGAATAAAACTGAAACCTTACGCTGGCATGGAGAGCTGCCCTAATTTTCTTTCATTTGCAATTAAGAACCTGGACTCTAGGGAACCATTTTAGTGCTATTACTAAATGAACTGTTTACAGTAGCACATTTCATCTCCTTGGTTACGCCGGGCCGAGTTCAGACGAACAAGTGATGGGTTTTCTCTGAAGCGGACGTGGTTAGATCTAGTAATAATGTTGGTTTCCCTTCGCTATTGAATTTTCAACTCTTTAATCTTATTCCACAACCAATTTTGCCATCATTTATAAATTTTTCTCCGAGTTTAGGATTTTGTATCATTCTCAATGAGTGTCTGAAGCAATACGCCTCATCTCAAGCGTATTATTTGAAATATTTAGCGATGGATATATGGTGATTTCTCTCTGTTTTGTATGCTCTGAGAATAATGTAATACAGCATATATAAAAGAATAATTCATTGGAATAACTTACAAGAAATTACGATCTTTAGCTCTTCGTAACTAAATCATATTCTAGAAAGGAAGATGCAAGACCGCTTTGCATAGTAGACAATGCATATATTTTACACCTTAAAATCCTCATAGACAAAAATTTGTTGAATTTTGTATTGGAATTATTCATATTTACAATCTTTTCACGATTTTCAAAGCTTGGAGACTTGATAATTACGCTTATTTAAAATTTTATGTTAAATTTGAATAAAATATGAAAAAACAGCATAGGTATTTCATGAAATCTATTATTCATTAAATTTGCTATATTTTTTCTAAATTAATTCAGCAAAGAGTAAGTATTTTTTACGCAACTGTCTTTTAACCTTCCCAATGCTCATGTAAGAGAAAATTATTCTGAAAGCAAAAATTTAGTACCTATGTGCTGTTAAAAGCCATTTCGATATTCCGAGCTATTCTAAGTATGGGTCTGCCGCTGATTTTGAAATTTTGATTTTTGAGGTTCATTTCTATAATTTAAGAGTTTAACTGATTTTAACTGCTTGAGACTTTTCTACGATAAAAAAGTTTCAAACTTCAAACTTATTCTTTTCAAATGGATCTAGGCGCACATTTTTTAACCATACCTTGCTTCAATATTAATATATTTGCTCATATATTTCTTCGCCTCACATATTTCTCACTAGTTTTTTCAGCATGTGAATGATAAATATTTCATTTATGGTAACTACATAAGATATATGCACAGATTGAAATGCACATTGTTTAAGCAAAAAGAATGCTGCTGAAATTAATAGCTTTAGCTGGCTTCCTTGAAAGCTAGAACAGTAGTAAAGTAAGCTGATTCGTATGTACTTTTTTATGGTATTCATTCAAACCTTCCTCTCAGAAATGATAAGCACTTAGTAATTTGCTCCTCTCAGTTATAAAATTAAAATGCCCATTCGACCAGCCCGTTCGCCGGGATTCGAACTCCAAATCGAAATACCAGTGTTCAGTGACTTTGCAGCTTGGCAGGAATCGTTAAGTTAGTTTGTAACATTTTAGTTTAAACTAACAAAGTTTTATGTTAAGTTCTCTTTCCTGTGAACTCTTATTTCAACTTCTCGTTAGAATGAGCACGCGATTCAGCTTTATGCTAATTTGAAGTGGAGCCAAGTTTTGTATTTAAAGGTTAGCAAGGAACTTCTCAGTGTGAGAGAGCTTTTAGTCTCAGATCGCTTCGGCTCTGTTCGACGTCCACCTGATTAGCTAGTATTTAAATTCTAAGCCTTAGCGCTGTTACTCTAATACTTATTAACGTAATCTAAGTGCGTTAGTATTAGCCAAATCTTGCTAGGCACTATTGATAGTTTAGAATAGAGACCAAGCTCGCGTTTAAAGCTCTGAGAGCAACGACTGCTTAATTTTCTACTAAACTTTATTTTTTAAACTATTTGATTGTTCAGTTTAGACCCAAGTGCGGTCATTATTTTCTGTTATCCCTTCTGAGTTGGGAAGTGGATGTAAATAGTGGTTTAATAAAAGGGTAATTTTAAACCCTTCGTACGTGCAGTTATTCTACTGCTGACATAGAACATAGCTGCATTCTGCTCCCAGTTCGAGATCAGCACTTTGACACTGTTACGACAATGTTCGCCAAAAGTATGCACAGAACACTCAGTCCTGATAAGTTGTTAAAGATATCTGAATTAAGATGCATCAGGAAAAATAAATTTACTTCCGTTAATGTCAAGAATTTGCAGAATATAAAAAATATCTAATTTCCGGAGCATTGAAGAAAGATATAAATAGACTTGATTATTATTTAAAATTTGTGCATTGTTTTTAAGTACAAATAATTGCATTATTTCTTTATTACTATAACGTTGAACTGATAAAAAATGTGCATTAAAATAATCAGTAATGAATAAATCGTATTTATTAGTTAGTTAAAGATATTCCATAAAGGCGCAAATTTCTAGATTTAAGCATGCTAGTAACTTAAAAATTATCCCTTTAATAATTAATTTTTATGAGATAAGAAATAATGCTGCCTTTATTAGCTTTCTGTTTTAAAGAATATTATTAAAAAAGTAGCGCTATTAGACACAGTACTGACCAGTGTAAAGTATATATATATATTTTTAAATTTTGATTCTCACTCTTTACTTTATTAGTCGGATACAAGTTAGTAAAAGTCTCTCGCAGAAACTGGAAATGGGTTTGATAAAATGTGAAGAAACATAGGTTATCCAACAAAATTTTATGACAAGGCAGTAAGGAAGTTTTTTGAATTAACTATGTATAGCGCATTAGAAATCTAATTTTAAAATGAAATTTATATTAACTGTTAAGTTCGTAACATGAACTTATCCACAGTGGTTTAAAATTGACTTACGAAAATCTTAAGTAAATGGTATTGTTTTTAGTTTCAAGTTTCTTTTATGATATCATAGACGAATTTTATTTCATCATCATATTTACATTTATAAAATCCAGTCAGTAATATTTTAAATAAATTTATGCTTTTAAAAATATTGCGTTTTAAAGCTTTGCCAAATCTTTGCCAACAGGCAGATGAAAGCTACGTGAAAACAATAGAAACATAAGAAGCTTTCTTAAACATTTGCCTAATGACTTCAGAAAACATACTATAAAAATGTCTGTTGTGTTAGTCTAATACTTATTCTAGGGCGTATAGTCAAAAATGAGTTAAACGAATTTTATGCATTATGCCGGAATGCTTTATTTATAGCTTTTTGTACAATTTTCATAACAATGGGTTAAACACACACGTGTACATAGAGATTAAACGTGTAAAAGAAAAGAGTGATTAAATTAATATTTTACAGGTTAATAGTTTTTCTGTGTACGCATGTAATAATGTTACAGTGAATTTTTTCGCAGGATTCGAAAGTTATCATATAATAAGCATTTCTATTAAGTAAATAATCTCTCCTTTTTTTTTTCTCCATTACTGAAGTACATTTGTCTTGAAGTAAGCTCAACCTTAACCATTTTCCATTGTCAAAGTTCGTAGAAACTATTTTATGTCTTTTTAGTATATAAGAACTCAATGTGAATTATGATAGGCGGAAACAATTACGGCTTCTCCGAGTCGAGCACGCTAGCATAATATGGGGGAAGATAGATGAAGGGAAACTTCCGTAAACTCTGGCAACACATTTTCTCTCCTTTTGTTTCTTCGAACCTCCCCACCTCAATCCCTTATAGTAGCTTCTTTTCTTATATATATTTTTTATACGTCTACGGTAAAGTCCACGCCGAAAAGTTTCTTTTCTTCTGCCGCACTATTTCTGTTGCACTTTTGTTCTTTATCGAAATTGCTCTTGAGGTGTATTTTTAGAGGACGAGCAAATGGGCAAGCAACAAAAGCAGCCAATGCTATTCGGGAAGGCTATAGAGAGAATAGCCCCAAAATGCTAGTGTTTAGGAGAAAATGGTTTCGTGTCAGTAGTTTTACAGGTCCCTTTAGACTGTTTGGACCAGGAAGCGTTGATCGTACTTCGTCAGGTAAAGTAGTCAATATATTTCAGTGATATAATCAACTCAGTTGATGAATTTATAACTGGGTGATAATGTCATCGGATGGAATTTCTGTACCTCTGAAATAAGAATTGTAACTTATGTTTTTTTTCCCCTCATAAATTGAATGACAGAATTACTACTATTTCGAGTTTCGCTTCCCCAATTCATTTCGCATTACTGTAAATAAAAATAGCAAAGCGATACCATATCAATATTTTTCTTCTGATAATTACGTTTCAAATTTTAATTATGATTAGCTACTATTTCCGCTGATAATTCCTAAGCTGTAATGATTGCAATGTTCTTTTAATGTTTCTCAGTGTTTATTTTGAAATCTAAGCATTGAATTTCCTCGAACTGCTTGCAAATAACTCAAATGAAATTTTCAACTCTGCACTCTTTTACTTACGAATGATATTTCGTAATCCATTTTGGCAATTATTCAAGCAACGTAGTGTTTACATTTTCAAATTTTAAGATTACAAAAGTTATACAATAACTTTCCCTAACATTTTGCTTTCAAACTTCTATCGCTGTTGCATTTTTAATAAGCGAAAATGCTATTTGAAGTTTATGTTTTACAATACCATACTGTTCTTTTTTCAACATCTTGCAACATTATTTTTTGACATCTGAGGTATACGAATCTATGTCACGTTCTCATTTCTAGCAGTGAGCTTTACAAGAGTAGTCTATCACTTTAGTAAGGATGTGGAAGAGACTGAATGTGGCATGCATTAAAAAGAAAAATGGAATTACATGTTAAGAAGCAAACTAGATCTCCTGGGTTTCAGTATAGCTGAGATAGTCTCAATCATATGGGTCGAAAGATGATTACAATTGAACTATTTTTTAGTTAAATGGGCCTTGATCTTTTCTTTCTGAATGTTAACTGATAGAATCATAACCACAGTGAGACGTTTGTAATGCAGAGAAATAAACTTAGATGGGTGTGTTAACTAAATTGCCTTATTTATTCTCAGCCTGATGATTACAGAAGCTAAGCAGTAACAGAAAATAAAACATCCTCAGCTTGTGAGAAATTCAGAAGTAAAATTAGAATATTAAATAGAGGCGCGCTTACTAAGCTTTGGCTTAGCCCTAAATCTTTCATGAAGCAGTTGAGGCTAACAAAGCTAAAGCTAATCCCAGGGAAAAGTAACACAGTGACTGTCAGCGCTCTACCGCAAACTCAAGTATTCTGGGCTTGAAAAAATTAACTAATTTACATCCTGGTGCTAGCTGCCGAAAAAAAGAAAATTCGGACAATTAATAAGGTAACTGATAAATCAATAAAAAACTCAACAGCTGGAGTTAAATAATTTGAAGTTATCTGCCATTTTAGTTACAGCAGAGTACCATTAAAAGCAAGGAGAAATCTGTATCAAAGTTCCACTCAATACAAAAGAAATATTATTTTAAAAAAGAAATCCTTAAACATAAAAACAGCGGCATTTATTTCCGTAGGTTAATTACACTTCTTTGTTTGTTCAAATAAAAAAATCCATAAACATAAAAACAGCGGCATTTATTTCCATAGGCTAAATACACATGTCTTTGTTTGTTCAAATAAAAAAATCCATAAACTTAAAAACAGCGGCATTTGTTTTCATAGGTTAGTTACGCATGCCTTTGTTTATTCAAATAAAATATAATTCCATAAACATAAAAACATGGGCATTTATTTCCATAGGTTACTTACACATGCCTTTGTTTGTTCAAATAAAAAATAATTCCATAAACATAAAAACAGCGGCATTTATTTCCATAAGTTACTTTTACATGCCTTTGTTTGTTCAAACAAAAAATCTATAAACATAAAAACAGTGGCATTTATTTCCATACACTAGTTACACATGTTGTGCACAATAAACTTTCACTGGAAAAAAGGCGAGACGGTAATGATATTTCCCCCTTGAACTTTAAGACTATTATATTACTTTCATTACTATCATAACGCTGACGACTAACAACCATATACGTAATACAGTATTTTTAGCAGACAGTATAAGTTTACCGATCAAAAACGCTTCATTATTTTTAAAATAAAAGGATAATCCCGATTGCAGCAAATTAATTTTTTTTCTTTTCTCTTAAATTATGGATAGGGGAAGAAGAACATTCTCATGATAACCGACTATGGAGGAAAATAACAATAAAGATAACTTGACGAACCCTTGTCACATCTATTCCTGATCACAACAATTTTGATCTCTTCTGAACATCACTTAGTTGGGAATTCAGGGAGGGAGGGCACCGACGTGCAACTGAAAGTAACTGCCTGGAAAAGAATCGGTGATTTGTCCGGGAGCTAATTTAAGGCTCAAGAATGGCTCCAGTACGTGACCAGATTTCAGATCCAATGATCCGCAGCATCTTGGAGTGTTGCCGGAGTGTTTGACGTTAAAATGTTCAAGTATCAACAATGACATTTCACGAGCTGTGCTCAAGGATGCATATCATAGAAGACCGACGCTGTAAAATGGCGTTAACAGAGTTTTGTTCGATATGGATTTTTCGTAATTTATTGAATAATTTATAATGACTGATTCGAGGAATAACTGTAATTATAATTCTTTTACTTATCATTTTATAACTATGGGAAGATGGTCAAGTGCCACTGGAGAATGAAGAATTTCGAAACTGAAAAATACGGACCTAAAACAAAATGAAGAGTTCTTTTGATACACCAAGTGCAACAAATGTAATAAAAATTTAAAAAGTTTATATTAAGAGTTTAGATAAATTCCACTTTCAGAAATTTGAGTAAAATTGGATTGAAATCTTTTTGCGATATGAGATCATTGAACTTATTTAAAACTCATGAAGATCAGAGAAAGTAGATGAGAGGATAAGTGTTAATATAGTTTTTTACATAATTATTAATAGGGGATTATGATAGCATTGTCAAATTTCTTAGATATTATAGGCTACTCCGATATATTACTCCTTTTATAGAACTGCAAAAATTAGAATGATATTCTCTCAGAAAAGGTATAATTTCTCAGAGCAGGTATAATTTCGATATATAGATACTCGCATTTCAATATATACACGAGAATATTCTCTCAGAATAGGTATAATTTCAATTTTAAAAATCAGTATGGATTATCTTTACATTAACGGCTTATTTAGATTATTATAGCAGCATAATTTCAACTAAGTAACACATAATTATTCTACAAACCTTAACTCAAACATTACTTTTCCATTACTCAACTTGTCGAAAAACATAGAGCTGTTATAAAATCAATACCATTCTAATATTGAAAAACATTTTTATGTTAAATTCATGTATCTTTACTGTATCGATTAGGGTTTTCTTTGGAAGCTATTCTGATAATAAAGGAATGCTGATAATAAATCATAATTCGTAATTTTTAATAAGACATTGTTATCTGGGTTTTGTAAAGTATCTAAATTACTGTATGTTTTTTATTATTTTATTTTAAAAATTAGCCACAAAATGCTGCACTTGCTTAAAAGATAATGTTTATCTTCCACACATTAAACAAGTTCCACTTTTCTCAATGCTACAGTTTTCAAATCTTTATAAAGCGGTACCCAATAGAAAGAAATAGAAAGAAGAAAAGGGGAAAAAAAAAGAAAACGCTGGATAGTAAGGTTCTCGTTTTCTCGCTAACACTTTCGAATGAAATGAGAAGATAAAAAGAACTTGCGAAAACATAAAGAAAGATAATAGGAAAAGAGAAAATAACCAAAAGAAATCGGAGAAAATATTCAAAAAAGGCTTTGTATTTATTGTTAGATTTCCATCAGCGTCGGAAGAAAAAAACGGAAGGGGTGACGTGTGAAAGCGAAAGGTAGGGAGCTGGAAGACGTAGAAACTTAGTTACAATGTTGAGCACATCAAACCTGTAGAAAACTGACTAGACTGAGTTTTGTTCGCAGTTGTGTATTTCCTTGTAAAGCAGGATAAGCATTGCGGCTTTTGTCTCGAAGGTAAAATCAAAGTGAAAGGTTAGTACATACGTAATGACTGAATTTATTTTAGCTCTTTTCTTGCTTAGCGTATGGTAGATAGTTTATGTATTTATTTATTTGGTTATCTGAGGATATTTTTCTGTGCTCTAAAATTTATCAGGAACGCAATTTTTTTTAGTGTAAGATCGAAATTAAAAGGCGATACAAAGCGAAGAGCTTCAGCTGCTTTCCCTTGAACGTCTACAGAGGAATTAGCATAGTTAATTTAAGATTAGCAGAGATAACAGTTTACTTTTTATCCCAAAATGGACGCTAGTCCCTAATTAGTTAGTTCCGACGTTAGTCGCGACATTTGTCTCGAAACGGCATTTTGCATCGAAACGCTTAAATGCGTTGTGTCACTTTTCAGATTTCTGCAACCAAATACTATGGTCCTGTATTACATTTAAAGAAATTAAGTAATGAAAAATCTGTATATATGAGCGTTTCTCGCATTATTAAAAAGCACCGGTACATTGAGCCATCAAATTTTGAATAACGTAGTCCTCCACCCAAACGTGGGCACCTGGAAGCCCGAATTTTGAATTTCTAATTTGTTTTGTGATCTATTTCATATTTTGTAAAACTTTAACGAATGTTTAATTAAAAAATTCAACGATTTCAAAGCGAAATAAAGCATTTTTATCTCCAGGGCGTGATACTGTCTGTCGGAAATTCTAGAGATATGCTGTTTATAAATATTTTGTGATTTTGCAGTTGAATTGAATTTTATGCCAAGTGATATTTAATAAATAAAGTAAACACACAAAGCGTTAATAATAAAAAGATGAAAAAAAGTTTTGTTCAGCTATCTTCGTAAGAAAACTGAACATTGATATGATAACCTGAGAAAAAAGCTGAAAAAAATAGAAAATGTATGCCGACAATTAACGCTGCATCGGAAATTCTAAACGTAAACTGCTATGATGCTTTGAAAATTTTTGTAATTTTGCTGTTGAGTTGTATAAGGCGAGTGCGAAGGCAGAAAAAAGGGGGTCAGTAGTAGTGAGTGTAACAGCAGACTAGTAGACTGCGAGCTCAGCGAGAATGTAAACATTTCTAACAAACCCTCTCGAGGGACAGTTAAAATCTGAAACATTTCAGAAGTTTTAAAATTTTATTTACTTATTTACACTCATGTCCATAAATTAAGGATAATGCAAAATCAGGCAAAGGAAGAGTTAGAAGCAAAACAAATTTGACTTATTTGTAAAACTTATTTATTAAACAAAAGGTAAAGAGCAAAAAAAGATGCTATATGTTTGATATTATTAAAAAAATTAGTGATATTTTCTCCCTGGAGCAAATTACAAAAAAATCCTATTTACAAAAAACCAATATTACATGGTTGGTTACAATTCAATGTTAATACATTGCATGTCTCCCAGACGATGCAATACAGTCCGTACAACGCCTAGGCATGCTGAGTATCAAATTATCGATCTGATCTTGGGGGATATTACACCACTCAAAAAGCAATGCTGTCCGAAGTTCCGGTAGACATGTAGGAGGTTGACGGGCTGCAACTCGTCGGCCAAGCATGTCCCACCCGTGCTCTACTGGATTCAAGTCCGGTGAGAATGCTGGCCAGTCCATACGGATGATATCCTCCGACTGAAGGCATTCGCTTACGATGTTTGCACGGTGAGGACGGGCGTTGTCATCCATAAACACACATTGTGCGCCCATGGCGTCCCGAAACAAACGTACATGTTGTTGCAGAATGACGTCTCGATAGATTTGGCCTGTCATAGTTCCAATTTGAACATGCAGGTCAGGTCTGGAACTCAGAATAATTCCACCCCAACCGAGCACTCCTGCACCACCGTAACGGTGTCGTTCAATGATGTTTTCTTGGTGGTAACGGGTACCTGGAGCTCTCCATATGAAAGTCTGGCGAGAATCAAACTGCAAGCTAAACCTGGACTCGTCGGAAAACATCACACAAGCCCACTGTTGCGGTGTCCACAACGCATGCTCTCTACTCCAGGCTAACCGCAGGCGATAGTGAGTTGCAGTAAGTGGAACGCATCTGACAGGTCTACGAGCATATAGACCAATCTGTCCTAAGCGTCTGTACACGGTCTGCCTTGAAATTGTCGTACCAGTGGCTGAAGAGAGCTGACGAGACAGGTCTGAGGCTGTGCTCCGCCTGTATCTTTTGGCAGTAACTGCCAAATACCGGTCCTCATTCGGCGTTGTAACTCTGGGGCGACCTGTGCTGTAACGTCTACTCACATTACCATCATCTTGGAATCGTTGCCAAAGCCTGGAGATGACACTCTGGTCAATTCCAAATTCGTCTGATACTTCCAGTTGGGTACGTCCACATTCCGGACGGCCGATAATTCTACCACGTAAAAAATCATCCAAATGCGTCCTTTGGGTCATAACTATTCGGTTATTGCACTGAAATGCTTATAAAGCGCCTGCGAACAATTTTACTTCTTTGTCTGTATTCCTTATATATCACTCTCTTACCCTCTCGTCATTGTGACGTACCATCGGTGTCATCTGGTTACTTCCTGAAATTTGCATATAATTCTTGAAGATGTGTGTAGTGATTTTACAGGTGATATATTTATTTTAGAGTTCGATTTCCTCGTGTCTCCGAATTACCCTTAATTTATGGACATGAGTGTATTTATTTTGCCAGATAAATGGGATTTACGAAGGGAAATCAAAGTTATTTGTTAAATATCTTAAGTATTAGCAAATAAATAATTTTTGCAGTGAAATCATATTACTGTACTAAGATTGTCGTTTCTCATCACAAGCCACTATTATAGAAATAATATTACTCATTAAATAAAATGTAAAATTACAAGGTAAATTCTGTTAAAACTAATAATATTCATGAATTAACTCAACCACAGCTCGTATTTGGAAATTAAAATAACAGTTTGCTTGGATTAAAGTAATTTTTTTGACAAAGTGAGTCAGTAATTTGTACAGCTGACAAAGTAAGTTAGTAATTTCGTTTATAAATTGTTATAAATAGAAACTTTTCTCAAGAATTTTTAAACCGCAAATTTAATTGTACTCTAAATTACTTTGTTAAAAGTTTTTGTAAGCATGTTTAAAACTTCTTTAACGAAAAAATTGGTTTGTAAAAATTGGTTGAATTTTGGTTGTGTATTGTTTAAAATATTCTGAGTATTGTTAAAGAGCATAGTACATGTAATGTGACGTCGCACCTGCCCCAAAGACATTTTTAAATAATGCAGGATAAGGATCTTCATATTCTGTTGACATTAATTCTAGATTTCAGAATTTATTTGCTAATAAAACTAATTACGAGTAGCATAGATATGCACAATTATGATAACTCCATTACATTATAATGTTTGCTATTCTTTCTAACTGTAATTCGAATGACTTTAAGTATAGTTAAATTTGAAAGGAGAATAAAAATAGTAGAAGAGAAAATATTTTAGGAACGTAACTCCTGCGAAAAATTGTAAAAAAAGGATAAAAAATCTCATTACGATGAAAAATAAAGATAAGTGTAATAAGAAGGATTTATCATCCTTAGAAAATACTTGATCCTAACGATCTGTTGATAAGAAATGTGACACTAAAATCACTTCGTTCATAACTACAATGTATATCATACAGTGAAATGAAACTAACAGTTATGAGACAGGAATCAAGGACGGATATGATAATAAATAGAAAAGAATACGCTATGGTACGTTTACCATATATACAAAAAATATTCCAAGTAAAATCATTATATAAATGTACATAAGTTCTAGTTCTACTTTGCAGAAAAATAAAATTGAGTCTAAAAAAACGAAAGGAAGGTGAACACCAATGTGTGCGTGCGTGTATAAAATACCATATAAAGAGGAGATTAGTACCCATTATAAGAAAATAAAGAAATGTAAGGAAGGGAATGGCATACTGTATCTTCTACATGCGTTTATTAGGATCACAAGAACATAAGATATAGAAGAACTTATTAAAGGGGTTAGGTAGAAACTGCTAAGAGTTAGCAATAACAATTTCTATACAATACAATTAAATTCAAATTTTGAAAACAGAAGATTAAAGCTAACTTATATTAATGCAAAGACCTTTTAGCCATCCCGCAACATGCTGGAACGTCTAAGAGAGGAAACGGTTTGGACTTCGGGAAAATGTGAAAACTCATTTGATATTCTGGACTCTGTTTTGCTTGTCCATGACTGCAATATCGAGAATGAGTCGACCCACTGTTTTGTTAATCCCCGACTGTCATCGGGCATGAGTCGATCTAGCATTTTGCGAAACATCCATTACGGAAATAAGTACATTGTTAATAAGTAGTTAAAATATTCTTAAAATTAGTCATTTTAACTGCATGCTAATGCCACGTGTGTTCATTACAAGAGAGGACGTATAATTTACGATCACTTATGTATGAACAAGATGCAGTGAGAAGAAGGGGCAAATTATGCCAAAAGGACGCATTCCTTATGCAAATTATTTTGACCAAAAATATTTATGACGAAAAATTTTTCTTTCTTGACAGTACAAAATATCTAATCGATGACATATCGTCCATTCATTTTGGAATAGAAAAAAGGGTCAGTTTATCGGCTGTTGATGAAACTTTAATGTGATATTCCCTGATACTGTTAACACAAACCCATCCAAACTGCTTACTTTGGCCACAGATTTGCACTGTTGAAAACTTTTTATGAATGGATGAAATCCTTTTCTTCAGTTCCTCACATTTAATATTAAAACAAAAAATCTGATGGGGCCAGCACATGACTTCCTGCCAATTCCATGTTTTAAACAGCAACCAACTTTCAGTGAAGTAACGCTTCCGGTTGATCGTTTATAAACAAAATCTATTTTGTTGTCCCAACAAATAGGAAGGTCTGTAATACGAAATTTTGCATTACATTTATTAGGCATAATTAACTATGTATAAAAATTTTATTTTATAAATTTATATCCGTACAATCAAATGTTTGCCTCTTTATTTATTTTTTTTTCAAAAATTGTGATTTATTGGACAGTTGCAAAACGTGTAATTTAATTGCTTTTAATTAGAACAAATTAATATAGATTAATATAAATACTTTGAAACGAATTCAATAATTTAATATTCTTCTATGCTATTTCTATAGTATAAAAAAGTCTAAATTCACTTTTATCTACATGTATATCCTCGCGATATTTAAGTATCAGTAAACAACGTTTTTTAATTTTTTGGAATGACAGGTGAATAGTGACTACTCTGCGTTTAGGGATCAGTAAGAAGTAAAGCAAGTGTTTCGAGTAAAGCAGTGTTCATGAATTTGCTGCTTGTTCTTGTGCCTTGTAGTCATGAACAGTGTAGAATAATATGTGCTTTTTCTTTCTTTGGTGACATGCCTGCCTTACAAGAGTTGCGAAATTTTGCAAGTGAAACGTTGTCATAAAAAAACATTCTCTTCTATGGTTTGCTGTAAATAAATATCATTCCTAGGTATAATAGAAGTAGCCTTAATAAGTACCGCATTAATTAAATGAAATTCTTATTATAGTGATTCCATATTTTCCCACGAAAATCTGTTAAGAATCCCAAGTAAAGTACCACTTTTGGTTTATCACATATAGCCCAAATCTAATATGTTGTTCTGAATCATGATTGTACATTCGTGTGTACAATTTTGAAATACCAAACTGGAGAAGTCTTGGATTGTACCATAATATATTTTTTTCACAAAAGTCTGTTCAGAGCTTGACGTAAACTATCATTTACGCTTTACCAGGTTTATCCAAAATCTAACATGTGATTCCTATTGATATAAAAGTCTTAAATAGTAAAATTGAAAAATTTTGGATTATATTTTAATATAGTTTTTCATTAGAAACTATGGACTTCAAGAAAAACATCTCTTTCGTTTTCCCATTAAAATTATTGTTATAAATTTCAAGTAAATTATCACTTCCGGTTGTTCAGTTTTACCCCAAATTTAATCATCTCTTCGTATGAATTCAGAAGACTTAAAGACGGAAAATAGAAATTTTTGGAAGTTTGATGTAAGTTATCACGGATGAAAAAATCGTCACACACAGACAGACAGACATCGTTGTAAAAGCAGTAAAAACGGGTTATGAGGACCCTAATTAGTGCTTATTCACTGAAACTTCACTATCGAATTTTTGAACCGAAAATGTTCCCTCCCTTATGTAGCTCCCATAAGCTGACGGCAAATAAATAAAAAAGGAAAAGAAGTAAAAAGCGAGGCAAAACTAATGATATTTAATCAACCGCTGAAATTAAAAACTTAATATGACTGGTAGCAAAATTTTCTAGCTTCCAAATAATCAGTAATTAAGAAACCGCTATGCTCCTTGCAATTGCCTGCAATTCATCCCTCAGCCGAGAAACATTGCAGTTATTAATATGAAGAAATTGCGCAACAGGTACTCGAGCATTAACTTTTCCTTGATTTGTTCATTTCTTCCTTAATTTACTAACCGGTTTTGAGGTTCGGTAATCTGACAGGATGCGGAGTTTTGCATATTTGAGCAACACTCCGGTAGGCAACTGAATTCTTTTGAACGAGGGAAAAAATTAATCGACTGCAACATCACATTATCCCGGTTTTCCCTTCTTCCTTTCACGTGTGCAATGAATTATTCCTTTTAATTAATGTCTCTT
>KK117621.1:1258428-1269442 GCA_000611955.2 Stegodyphus mimosarum | reverse complement strand
ACCTTCTTTGATAAAATTGAATTACATCAGCCTGCAGAATGTTGCATCTGACGTCAGAATTTTAAAAGAATAAACTACTTAAGCAGGTGTTCGATCTAGCGACTTTAGACTTTCTTCAGCTCATTCGTATTTCGCTTTTGTACTTTATCTTGGAAAGTAATTAAACAGTTTCGGTATTCAAATTGCCTCTCGCGCCTCGGATACGTTTACAGATTCGGCGCTTATTCCTTCGGGTTGCAATGGTGCTCAGTTGTGGATATATTTCGTGGTTATTTGCTTGAAACAATGAATAAAATTATCCGAAGAAAATCTGTAAGATGGCAGGTTTGAAAATATCCGTGGAATATGTTTCGTAATTTAAGGAAAATAGTTAACTTTTACAAAGCAGAGCTATAATAAAGTAACAATGAGCAATGATTTTAAACGAACTAGATTAATTAGAAAATGCTAATATTCTACATCATTGTAAACGCTTTCCTAACCCTTCCCTGAAACTGAATTTCAATTTTTGACGTGACCATTGTGTTTCGATGAATGGATTGCCGTGAAATTACTTCTAAAATTATTACAAATCTATGGATTGATTTAATACTTTTCGTCTCATCATAGATGCCGTATTATTACTAAGTTGACGATCGTTTGTAAATTAAAAATTTTTCCCTCAGATATCATCAGTTTCAAGCATCTTTGATATTTTTACTCCTATTTTATTTATCTAATATTTAAACGTTATCTTTTCCCTTATGTTAATGAAATCATACTTAAAATTCTATTTATTTTATTTTCAAATTTCCCAAAGTATAATATAAATACAGTCTGCATGTATATAATCACGTATAATATTATGTTATATACGTATTGCAGAGTCTTTTGGTTATACCGATGAAGGAACTTGAAAAATGTGCAGTTCTCTGACCGGGATTCGAGCTCCCGACCTCCCGCAAACTCGAAAAGCGTGCTTCCAGTTACACCACGAGAGAACGCGGAAAGGAGGAAGAAAATACCTTATATACTCCCCCTTCTAAAGGGCGACTGGGGATTAGAGAACCCTATCGCCAAGTCCTGGTGGTGACGAATTATTGTCTACCACCTTCTAGTTTGGAAGCCACTTGTAGATTCTTCTAGAAATTTTCGATGTTAAGAAGCTGAAGAAATCCGCAATGCCCTGGCTGGGATTCGAACTCCAGACCTCCCGAATACGTGTCGAGCGTGCTTCCAATAACACCACAAAGGCATGTGAAAAGAAGGGAGAAAATACTTAGAGTACATAATGCAAATTGCAGAAGAGGTGTATGATATCAACCTAGTTAAAAAATTTGTAAACAGGTAACATATTTTGCGACTTTTCTCAGTTTTAACTTTATGTTACTTGCCTCATTAATTATTTTATCAAAAATTATCATCTAAGAACTTAAGGGTAACTTACATATTGACAGAAGTACTGCATTTTTTATACATCAGATATGAGATGATTATGTTTCCTTGTTTCTGTTTCGAAAGTCATACGAGTGGCCTTGTGGCTAGAGCAGCGGGACTATAATTTCGTCCTAGGTTTTATTGCCAGAGCTTGAACTGGGTGGTTTTCGCGATTTTCCCCATGTGTAAAGTAAACATGACGTAGTTCGCCGTAGATGTCCTTCACAAAAGTCATTCCTGTTGTGTGCGAGATAGTTTTCGCTTGCATTGATATAATCCATCAGCCAACCAGCTTGTCTAAAACGTCGTACCAGAAATTTGAAACATGCATTTAAGGTAGTGAATTTGTATAAAATTTAGTCTCTTTGAAATATTTCTTTCTTTCTTTCTGGAATGTTTTTATGTAGCTTTTTCTTCAAACTCATAAATTAACCACTTTCTGCTCCTGTTTCAATATTTATGGTCCAAGTATTTTTATTTTCTTGTTTATTTAGTTGAAACTCCAAATGGTCGCTAATTTTCCACACTCGAGTAGTTTTGGTTCCATAAATATAAAATATAAAAAAATAATTCTTGTCACCTAGGGATATACTTGCTTTTGTAAATCCGCAAGAAATTAAAGGAATGGGATAGAAACAAAAGGAACGGTAGAAATTCATCTCAAAACTTTTTATATTTAAATGCTGTTAGCTTCCTAAAATAGTCATATTTTTAGTAGCTTAAATGTATGCAAATAATTACGAAATTAATATATTTTTTAAATCGTGTACAAATCGAAATTATTAGATTATTTTAATTCCGAATTAATATATTATTTAACTAATGTGCAGAAAGCTACAGAAGACGTTTCAGAATGTTTCAGAATGTTCTACATAAGCCGAATAACAAGTGCTTCACAGTGACCTAAGCCTGTGTTTCTCGAACGTTTTGAGGTAAAGCCGTCATTGTTAGTTATCATTATTTTGCTCTTAATGCACCTTACGTTTTTGTATGCTTGCAAAATTTAATTAGTTGTATTAAAGGGATTAGTATCTATTAATTTGCTACTTGTATTCAAAGCTAACGTTTCATGTTATAAATAACGTAATATTTAAAGTTCTTTGCGATAATATACATATAATCACACAATAGTGATATTATAACAAGAACTATGCAACGAGTATTGCTGTATTAACCATTGGATGGGTGACTTTGAAGGGAATTTAGAGGCTCATTAATATTATGATTCATACTTGTTTAACAGAATTCACAAATTATGGTGTTCAGCAATTTATATCCAATTTGTCTGCCTTCTGCCCCCCTACTTTTGATATAAGCACAACACTAAATGTAAAGAAATGCAAAGCGCAATGCTATTAAGTGTGAATAAGTTCAGGTTGTAAAATAAATTACTCTAATCTTATTGTAACAGTATTAGATAATTATTGCTGTATAGTCACTGGGCCTTAAAAAAAAAAAAGCGGAAAACGTGAAAAATGTCCAATGCCCTAGCCGGAACTTGAACCCTGGACCTCTCGAACTCACGTCAAGTTATACCTTATACTGCCAGCATTCTTGTATTTTCGATACACAAAGTCCCAGGCTAATTCTCCGTCCGCTAGGTAATTTAAACGACCGATATGTGGGCGGTATTGTCCATTTTGAGTAGCAGAAATTTTGGGGTGTAGTAAATTAAGTAGCTAATCTGTTGAAAGAGAGCAATTTTTCTGTAATTTTATATTCTAATAACTTTATTAAAAATAAAACATTTTATACGAATAAGAAGCTTTTCTTGAATATCACCTTGTATTTCTTAAACGGTTTTAGAATAAAATTCCGTACTGATGTCTGCCTTTTTAAATGGATGTTTCGTGGAGAACTTTCTAAGGGACACTGGCACATGTTTACATTATACAAGAGGGAAATCGCGCAAGAATTCAGGCAACCAACCCGTTCAGTCATCGGGAAAAGAACCCGGAAAGAACTACTAATATCTCGAGGCTTTAAGCCATAAATTCATAGAATGGTCTTAGTTAACTGAAAGAATTATTATGTATTCCTGAAGAGTCTCTTTGCATTCTCTGACGATTATTTCGTGTAGAAAATTTAAATGAATATCGCATCAGCTGATTAACGCATATTGATCGATTGTAAATAATTTTATGCTTAAGGAGCATGCTTCACGTACATTTTTACAGACTTAAATTTCAACTGTACAGTTACTTATAACCATTTTCATAATCAATCAGTAGGCCCTTTGCTGACATAAAAACTTTCTATCTCTTAAAACAAAGTGAAATTAAACCCTGTATAGGCTTTTGGGATATATAAGCTGCACGTAACAAATGATTCAACATGAAAAGGAAATGTGACATAATGGATTTCCGATCTGAGTTCTCTCATATCATTTGGAGAATCTAGTCGCGAAATGTAAAACATATACGAAATAATATTTAGCAATATATTATTATTATTTAGCAACTAATATTAGTGCAAGAGATTGAAAGTAAAATGAAAAATTTTCTATCCCTGTTCAAACAGCATATAAACATAAAGATAAGTGCAGTTGAATTATTCATTTAAGATATTCGCTAACTTTAAAATTAAGTACAGAGTGTTATTTAATGTTTCTTTCAATTTCTTGGAAAATTGGTGAACTCTCCTAGAAATATCTTAAAATTTAAATCGAAAAACTGCTTTTGCGATCGACAGTTATAATAAATTTTTAATTTGGTCTTTTAAATTTGGTTTGCGTTATTTTTATCACTGTTCTAATAAAGGCAACGGGTCTCTAATGTATCTCATTAGATTTTGAATGTATGTGAGCTCTTCAGTTTCACATATTTAATAGTGAAATATGTAAAAGAATTCCAATTTTATAAGTATGCAACTATATTTCGAACTTAAGTAAATTAAGAAAGTCATGCACACGCTTTCGGTATGCATAAATTTCTAATGACAAAATCAAAATAAGAATTAACTTAAAATTTTGGTAATAATCCAAGTTTTAAATGACAACTAACCTGATCTTTCTCAACAAAGCCGACAAAAGCCGTTCTTTCCACTTCAACTGGCTGACCAGCCTTGTCGTAAAGAGCTATGACAAAATGAAAAAAATTGCTTTTCCTCAGGTTGGACGGTGGCTGTTTTTCAAAATGAGCTCGACCTAAACCCACACTATATGGATAAAAGAAAGAGAAGAACATTGTTAGCAATATTTATAACATAGGGGAAAATGCAATAATTGCAAATACAATAGAAATTATTAATACCAGATGCGAACACTGCTAAAGACTGCAGAGTTTACTTATTTATCAATAAGCGCAAGTAGTTTTTTTTTTCAGAGATTCATAATTATCGTACAACCAAGTAAGGAAAACAAAAATGAAGGGAGGGTCGTTGACTAATATCAAATGATGTCATTTTACAGGCTTAGAAGTCTTGTAATTTTGTTCAAACCTAACATCGCCTGAAAGTAAAAATGCTAATCAATCAGTTGTTGTTAGAAACCTTGAATTAAATAAGCCTACTGTCTTAAGACGATTTTTTTGCAATTAATACAAGCTTGTATCGTAATTCCCGCCGTCAGAGAATAAGAAATGAATAAAAACTACGTTATTTCACTTCTGAGAAGAAAAAAATTGTTGCATTCCCAAAACAAGTGCTTATAACAATTTGTTTTAAAAGGATTGAGGAAAATCTTAAATCAAATAAAATTTGATTGTGATCACTCATCAAAGTTAAGTATTATTTCCCCTGTCCTCAGAATAATTTTAAATTGTTCGTTTTTAGACAGAACGTGTTTAAAGCATTTGCTTACTCTTTAATTAACTGTATTTCTTATAAAAGATCTACAAAGGAGAAAGAGATCGGATAATTCAATTAAATAGGACTTTTGGTTATTTGGAAATGTTTTCGTAAGAAATTATCTTACGATTTTTGTGTGACTTGTTCTGTGAATTTTTTTTTCCGACTGCAAGAAAATTTGACTTGTACATTTCTTCAGTTGCAGTGTTTATATCTTTCAAAACGTATTTTTTTTAAAGCGTCATTCATCATCTCAGAGCAAACGTTCATTTTGAATAGAGTAAAATATCTGAATCATTATTTTTTAGACAGGAGTTAGTGCTTGTACTATACATTTACTAGCCCTTTTTCTTCTTTCAAGTATAAAGAATAGTACATTCCGTATTTTTTACTGGACAGAGTGTAAAACAATATGCTGTTTTCCCTATTTTACTGATAAAGCTTTATCTTGAAAGAAAAAAAAATGTCAGTTTTTGCATTTGAAACCTCTACAGAACTTCTTACTTTGAAAAAATTCGTAAAATATCTGTAGTAAGAATTATACTGGAATTAAAATGGCATAAAACGTACAGTAGCAACTACATGTCTTGAAATCTAATGTCCTTTATGAAATCCAGAATTTTGAAAGTATTTTGAGTTGCTTCTAATCAACATATTGTGGTCACGAGTATTGGAAATCAAACTGGAAGATTATGTATATTTAGCAGAAGTTTCCATGTTCATTTTTTTTTATTAAAACCATAAAATTTAAAAGGAACTGCCTACAACGATTCGCTGAAGAACAGAAACTATGTAGTTTGACACAAAAATGATTAATGAAATGAAAACATGATACATTTACATTTTCTAAATTTAACACTTTTAAGAATAATGCAGTTGTAAATTCTATTAATTAATAAAAATGGAACCTTGTTAAGAGAAAGCAGGAAAAGCTTCAAAATTAAGGATTTTATCAAATGCAAAATAAACGGAAATTTCAGTTGAAGAGAAGCAAACATGTGCTTAATATTTATATTACAAACTAAATTAATGAATTCAAACGCACTTATAATTTTTACTCTTTTCTACAAAATGGTGATTGAATCTTCCGTAATTGCTAAGATTGTGGAACAATCATGAATATTAACATAAGTAAAATCATTCAAGGAAATTTCAGAGCGTATTAGGTGAATGAAAAAACATAATTTCTCTGCCGCCATAGAAATGCATCCCAAAGGAAGCTGATGGAAGCAACAAATAGGTTAGCATTAAAGCCAAAATTCCTTTTGCTTATGTTAAAATTAGGTGACTGAAATTAACGTTGATCAGAAAGTTTCTCCCATAAGTAACAAAAGATTACTTTAGTTTTTTTATATGTATTTTATTAACGAACTAAAACTATACTGCCTAAATAAATATAAGTTTTATAAGAAACATTCTGGAATTCTAACATGCAGCTTGCGGCAACGGGGAGAAAACAGCTCTAATGAAATTGCGGGATTCAGCAAAATCTTCATTTTTTCTAAGCTCATCCCTCCGCTAGGCACTCCCTGCAACCCAAAGAGCGTCTTACAGGATTAGGAAGCCCAAAGTGCGGGGACTATTTTAGATTTAGTACTCCCCTGCTTATACTTTTCAACGTTGAGCCCAGTCGTGCTGCAGCGCAAAAGTAGAGAATTTTAAAACACGTGGGATTCACTTCCCGAAACCAAAAGTTCATTTCGAGACCATTATTCCAGCCTGGTGCCATTTTGCCTGCGGTATCTCGAATAATTAATGGTTGAGTCCTGTGCGTGGGGGGTCTCGATTTTGCATGTCCAATTTCACTGAGATTTTAGCTTGATTCTTTACATCACCAAAGCCCGAGCAATCGGAACCTCGGTGCTTACGCTGAGTAACTGGAAGAAGGCACATTTCTTTTTCTTTTTTTGCTCAGCAAAAGTCAGGAAAGAGAATTTCTAAGTTTTATTTTTCTTTTGCGTCTTCTATTTTTACTTTTAAAATTATTTTAAAGGAAAGTAACTTGTTTTTTTTTAATGTATCCTTACCATTTTATAATCGTTTGTTTCTCCTATGAAAGAATTTTTCGATTTAATAATTAAGCTGAAAACTACACATTTTTCTTTTTGAGTTCTAATATGCCTACAGAATAACACACAAATTTTACATAATTAGCTTAATGTTTTGTGGCATCAACATGAATAGCAACCAGCTGAATATTATTTGATTTTCCTCTCTATTGGGTCATTTAATTGGAGACAACGCAAAGCTGAATTAGGATATACACACTAAGACTTTGTAGAGACATTAGGTTAATTACAAGCAGGAGACATGAAAAATATGCAATTCCTTCGCCGGGAATCGAACCACGGACCTCTGAAATACCGGCTCAGTTTATTTGATTTTCCTCTCTATTGGGTCATTTAATTGGAGACAACGCAAAGCTGAATTAGGATATACACACTAAGACTTTGTAGAGACATTAGGTTAATTACAAGCAGGAGACATGAAAAATATGCAATTCCTTCGCCGGGAATCGAACCACGGACCTCTGAAATACCGGCTCAGTGTGCTGACCATTACACCACGAAGGCACGCTAAGAATGTGGGAGATATACCTTATAACTTGAGTTATTTCGCATGTGATATTATTAATAGTGACAGAATTAAGTTAACTTAAAAAGCCCAAGCACGAAAACGAAATTTCTGAGCTTAGAAACTTGTTGTTTCCTCTTAGAAATCGCCATATTATGTAGTACAAAATAAAATAAATAAATAATAATAATAATAAAAATAGTTGGAACGTTATATTATCATTTACCAAAAAAGCTCTTCACTTCAAAAAAGCTCTTCAAAAAAGCTTCTTTTACTAAATGTTTGCAGAAACGTATCTATATAACAAAAAAGACGACAGAATACTCTTTTATGGTCAGGGAAATTTATGACTGCAGTTTCTAAAATCAAGGAGATTATGCCCGGAAGAAACAAACTAACAAACCTTTTACTGTTCATTACGCAGAATTTTTTCAAAGCACATATCTTTGCATTAAACAACATTTCTTTAGCTCATATTATGCCACAGAAAAATGCTTCTAGGCTGCTAAACTATGTCAAAAAACGTCTAGGCGGTTAAACTATGTCAAAAAAATTTCTAGGCTGCTAAAGTATGTCATGTATACTTGCCGTGAAATGTTTTAGAAAAGTTGCGCTTTCGATCTTCAGGGATGTCAAGTAAAATCCTTAAACAGAATTTCTTCTTTTCTCTTGCTTTTCCAGAATGAAAAGAGAACATAAAAAGTTTTTGTGGTGCTTCTGAGAATGAGATAGAAAGTATTTTTGAAATGTTCCTGCACTAAAGCGCGGTAATAGAATGGCTAAGCGTCTCAGTTTTTACAGAAGTCTGAAATCAATCATAAATCACTTTACAGAAGTCCGTTTTAAAAGGCTTTAAAATGTTATATGTAATAACGATTGCTTCAGTTAATAAACACTGCTCAGTTTAAAGTGTGCTAGTAAATAACATATCTGCGACTATGAGAAACTTCCTAAATTATCTAAAACTATACATGCAACAAAGTTTCATATATGGGACTATGAGAAACTTCCTAAATTATCGAAAACTATATATACAACTAAGTCAAGTTTTTTTTATTAAGTCCATATATAAATTTATAATGGTTATCATTCGGGAAAGAATATATTAATTTTTTACTAATTACAAATGGCATTATTTTATTGCCAAATTAAGTACAGACGGAAATTTTTTCTCGCTTTGTAATTTTAATTGAACTAGAAAAGACTTAATTGGTTCATTGACGTTTGCCACAAAACCTGTTAAACATTTACCTGGCCTAAACACATGTATAATAACTGGATGAGAAATTTACAAGTAACAAATGCATCAAAATCAAATATGATATGTCATTGTTCCGTAAGATTCAATTTGTGGTTTATTAAATTACCCTAAAAAAGAGATGTATGACTCGTTTGTTGTAGAACGAAATGAAAATAAACTAAATAAATACAAAACGTATTGATTTTAAAGTTGTTCTCAAAATTAATCACGTCTGGAAAGTTGAAAAAATAGCATGATCGTAGAGGTACATAATTGCTCTGTTCAGAAAGAACAAGAAATAAAGCTACAATAATTTCATAAAATAATTACGTAAAATAAACAAGCTTTTTACAAGGATTTTTAACCAACATTTAATTTATCTCTTTACTAGGATTTAGTCTTTTTACAAGGGTCTGCATGGTTCTAAGGAAATCTTCTTTAAAACGTTTTAAAACAACAGTGTACGAATCCATTCAAAAATGTCTTAAATTGTTATTATTTATCTTCCTAATTTTATCCGGAAAAGAGTTTAAGTTTTCATTATTCATATTTATTTGTTTACTTTTTCACTTAAAGAACCTGCTGTGCTAACTTACTCATACGAATTCAATATTTATTTGGTATAATATCTTTATTATTAAAATATTTTTCAATATTTTTTATTATAGTAGAAATTTAATGTTTATTCAGATTATTAATACTTCGATTCTCAATAGATTCCCTATGTTAAAAGTGTGATCACAATTGTGTTAACTGTAAATGGCATTCATAATAATCGGATCACAAAACGGAACTGAATAGAAGGTCTAAGTATACTTATTACTAAGTCGCCTTCTTCAAAACATATGCTGATAATGCTACTTGAAAGTGTCTGCGTTAATTCGACCTCTTCAAATAAGCATTTATATTTTAGAGAAGTTTTACATGGCAGCGAATTATAAAGTTGTCTCCCTTCTTAAGTTCTAAATTCACATAATAAACTATATACTTTCTTATACATTTTGAACTTGTCTTTTAAAAATAATACTTTAAAAATTGATTTCAGACTAAGGATAGATATGTTGTATGTACTACTTTTATTACTCGACTCAAAATAAACCTATTTTTATATGCAGCAAAAAACATGAAAAGCAAAAATCAGCAATATGAAATTTAAGCATTATTTTGTAGTGAAGTTTATGACAACTACTGAAATTTAATTTATTTGAGTTGTTCTACTGTGTAGGTTAACAGTATTTCAAGATAATAAAAATATTCTTATTTTCAGCATTTTCTATTTGAAGGATAGATTCCAAAATTACGTATGCCATTTTCACAGATTAAATAATAAATAAATAAAACAAATAATTATCATCGTAAAATATACTTTAGTCACAGTGTATCTTAGACTTCTATTAGTCTAAATTTTAACAAAATTCATTCTAGTAATAATAGCATACTTTCTGATTGAAAACTTCAGTCATTAATTTGAAATCCAAACCTTGGCAGAAAAATTGTTTTGACTTGAAATATAAAAGAAAAGAGGTGGATTTATTGAAAAGTGAGAAGTAAATGTTACTTGATATAGATTATCAAATTATGTTACTTGATATAGATTATCAAATGTTCATATATTATTTGATAATCTATATCAAATGTTATTATTATCAAAGATATTGATATAGATTATCAGTTACATTACTGAAAAATGTTTTCTTAAATCATGACTTACAGAAATTCAAAATCAGGAAAAGAAACAAAGGATAAAATCTAAATACATTTCATATATAAAGCCCTCTAAAAAGATATTTAGAAACTCTAAGCTTTGTTTGGTATGTAAAAGTCTCAGGTTAAAAACAAATTTCGATTAACATGATTTTAAATTCAGTTCTCGAACTTCGTAAAATATTCTTGAAGTCTTTTCCAATAAAATAGTACACATGTAAGAAGCTAAGAAATGGGAACGTACTTATTCCTTATATGTTTAAGTGTTCAAAACAAATAAGCTTTTAAAGAATA
>KK117621.1:1170956-1257056 GCA_000611955.2 Stegodyphus mimosarum | reverse complement strand
CCACGATATTATCTTGCTCCGTTTCAGCTGATGCCCGGCAAGAAGTTGCGTCCCACCGGAGAATCAATGGTAAGATTTTTTATCTTTTTTTAAACCGTTGTTTATTTATTAGGCATGTCTAAGCGAAGAGGTCTCACGCTTTCTGTGACGACTACAGAGGAGCAATACTTTGCCTCAGAGGATGAGTCCGTATTCGACCAGTGTCAACGTTATAGCCGGAACACGAGACGCTTCGAGATGCCGGACGCAGCACGGCGTTCTGCTTGTAAATGACGATTTGACGGAACTAAACCTCCGGGGGATGTCTTTTGTGCTTGTGCTCACTATTCACTAGTCCGGAGTAACAGGCTCTTTCCCGAAGGAGACCGCCCCCTTGGGAGCGGTTGGCGGGAACGCCAACAGGTGACTGACTGAGGCTCCGCCTATTTCAGGCACTGCGAACCAATAGAAATCCGGGGCGCCGGAATAGCACCAATGGGAAGAGCTGTGTCTTCAGCAGCTATGTAGTCCGAGCTTCATGGTATTAGCATTTATTATTCTGATGGTACCGCTGGACTTGAGACGGTTGTTAGCCTTTTCATTCGCCTCTGACGCGCTTCCCGGAATGTTTGACAAGTGACCCATAGACACCCTTAATAGCGTGCCAGCGAAAGAGCCTTCCGGTTTGCGATCTATTAGCGGTGACGCTTAAAGACTACCCAGCAGTGATTGGCGCCAAGCGCTCTCTTGCTGCTCGCTCTTCGGCGCGCTTTAATGTTTCTTCTAACAACTTCAAGCTCCACACAATAAATAAATAAACAAACGCATTGCAACTGTTTATTTTTCTTACTCTAAGTGTAGAAATAATATTAAATAATGCTCACTTAGATAAATATGACAGCGCTTAAAAAAACTTCCCATATTTTGCGACAAAAATTGTTATTATTATTTTTTTTTTAAAGTGAATCAACTGTTTTATGGTAGCGCATGAATATGAGAGGGGGTGGAACTCGAAAGTACATGCTAATAGAAAATAAAATACTTACGAATAAATAGTTGAGCTAATCAAAAATATTTCGTCTATCTTTTAATATATGTAAAATTTGCATAAATAAATGATTTGATTTTCATGCTTACAGTTAAGGAAAATATAGAGAGGATATGCATGTCAGTGCGTGCGTGTGTGTGTTTCGTAATTAATTTTTGTGATTAAAATTTATTTTTCTGAAGTGTACTGAATGTACTGAAATCATTTAACAAAAACTGATTTTAAATATGTCAGTGAGGAAACGTTAAGGTGTTATGTAATTTTATTGCTGGTATTGGAATTGTGCAAGAGAATGAATGTACTCTTCATGTCAAATTAAAATTTTTATGAATTTTTATGCACAGATGATTTTATTTATCCAGATACGTCTATTTTAAAAGGAGAAAAGGAGATTTTATTTTTATTCCCTTGTTTATTTAATTATAAATTTTAAACATAAATTAAAGGTAGCGTTTGAATTTCCTGCATTAATATAGTTATGTGAAAGAATTTTGAATAGTATTTTTGAAATCTGACATAACCGAAGATGAAAAAACTTAACTGTCTTAAAAAATTTCCATTAAAAGATGTTTTAAATTAAAGAAATGACATTAAAATTTTATGTCAATTATTATTACTATGTACGTTTACTATAATAAAATTATTGAATTCAAAATACAGCTGCTGCATAGTGCCTTCGAACTTTAATGTGAAGATGTTATTTATTTGTTCCTGGAAAAATAATCTGTTCTTAAAGACAAGATTTCAGCTGTGGTATAATTTTGTAAAACTGATTGTTAAAAATTAAATTTGCTTAAATTTAATAAATTTCAGAACTGATGTATATGTATATGAGAAACTAAAAAAAATATTAGAATTATTCAAACATTTAATTAATGCGGATTTTTTGCCCCGTATTTTTTCCTGTTAGAAATTAAGAGATTAAAAAGGGGAAGAAAAAAGTTGAGTAAGAAACAAGCATGTTATCTTATTTGTAAAGAAATACCCTTCAAAAACAGACGGAGAAGTAGTCAAGAGATTAAAAATCTCATTCATGTCCCCAATGTAATAACATAAAAGAGCTGAAAAATTTATAATAATAATTTTTATAGTAACTGAGCAAAACATTTTAGTTTTTGTTTATATCAAAACAGAAGAGAAACACACCAAAGTGAAACATAAAATTAGCAAAGCAACAACCTTGTGCATGGCGTAGATTCAGTCAATAACTCAATCAATTTCGAGAGCAAAGAGGTACAGGTTCCTCTTCATCAGGAGCAAAGAAATATTCAAGACTGATTGACAGAAATCCTTGCAGATTTCTTTGCTTCTGATTAAGAGGGGCGTGTACCTGTTTGCCCTAGAAATCGATTGGGTTATTGACAAAATCTGCGCCATGCACAAGATTATTGCTTTGCTAATTTATATTTGTCTATAATTCTTCAATGAACTTAAATAAAAATAACACTATAATAATTCGGAAAGAAGATAATAATCCTGAAGAAAATAATCATTCCGGAAGAAAATTAAATATTTAGGAACCAAATTTGACATTTTTATCCGAAATTTTCTCTTTAATCTGAAACTTAGTTAACTAATCTGAAAATTAATATCTTTTAATCTGAAAATAAATTTAATTATTAAGTTGTATATGGTAAAATCCTTATTATTTACAAGTGTCTCGCAAATCTAAATAAGATTATAAAAGTTTTCGAGCTTCAGAAAATACGCATAAGTCGAATAAATAGAAATTAAGAAGTGCATGTTGACTGATCTTGGCAGTATTTTTTACAGCCGAGGCTATATTTTACACCGGTAAGCTAAAATTTAATTTATTCTTCAAACAGCATATTTGAAACTCTCAACTATTTTTTTTTTTTACTTACAACAAAAATTATATTTTCTGTAAAAATAATTTGAACGACAACATGTGATAAAATTCTGAATAATACTATGAGGAAAATATTACAGATTAAAACAGAGGCATAGAGAGTTTTTCCTTTTTGTGGCAAAATGTCTTCTTTGATACACTATACATAAATTTTGTGTAAAATGTGAAAAAAATTACACTTAATTTTGCCCAAATAAATTTAAATAAATAATGGGAAATACTCTTGAATTTATCGCTCAGTGTATATCTGAATATTGCAGCTAAAGTACTCAGTTGTATGCAATAAAAGTTTTTTCATGGAAAGCGTACATGCAGAGAAATAAACATAAATAATGGCACTCGAGGCTTTATTTTGCTCGTATTTTTAGCTATGTTATCTGATCTTATGCCCTAAGATTTTATTCAATATTTTGTGAGGCAATTCTTAGAACAAGATGCTGAATGGGTTCAGTTCAGCTGATGTTGAATAGGAACAATTGGTCTTAACCAGTGGTAAATAGGTATTGTTCCACATTCACCCTTAGCTAGATTTATCTTAATTTTAAGTAATAATGACCAGTTTAATTACATTTTCCTTATTTCAATGTATAATTTATAATATACAATTTGAAACATATTTACATGAAAGAGGAATAAAAAACTGAAAATAAAATGCAGTTGTATTAAAAATAAATTTCATATAAAGTTCAAATGTTCATGGAGTTCATAGAGTTCGCTCAAACATTCATAAAATCTGACATACAAATAATCATAATGCCTTGTTAAGCCTTTAGACCTTATACTCCTATAATAAAGTTATTATGTGTGAATTTATAAATAGAATAAGGAAATATTAAAAATCTTTCTTGAACATTGCCCAGTACCAGAGCTATGAAGACAGACTTTAAGATTTGAGCAAACCTCAAAAACGTGCCCCTGACTACTACTTAATCGATTTCAGATTAAGATTTAATTTATTATAGTTTTAATTTTCCCCAGTTCTTAAGATGAAACTTGAGACAAGTGCCTCCCTCGCCCCACCCTCGGCATGGCGGTACTCAGTATAGAAATTTTTACATCATGTGAAAAGTAGCCGAGACTAAAATAAAAGGATACCATAGAATTGTAAATTGGCCGCGTAGCTTTTAAAGACGCTGACTCCCGCACCGAAGGCCCCGTGTTCGAATCCCGGAGAAGGCATGAGTATTTGTAAATGTATAGTGTCTCTGCGATATGGGAGCGCTCTAAATATGCGGCGAACCGAAAATCCTCTCGAGTGGTGGTAGGGGAAAAGAGGTGGGAGACCCTCGGACCCGTATCCCTCCCCCGAGGCACTCTCCATAGATAAGTCGCAACAACAAATTGTAAATTTTGTAATTATTTATAAAAAAATCATAAAATTTTAAAGACATATAAATTTAATTTTATATTTAATCTCAGTGAAATAAAAGAGATAACCTTGACAAATGTCTTATATTATAAAATTAATTTTTTGCTAAAAATGGATCGAAAAATTGTTATCAAAATGGTTTGCTTCATTGATAAAATAAACAAGGCTCCGGGAAAACAAACTACTTTTCGAATATATTAAAAAAAAGGGACGATTTCTACCTTTGAGCATAATTAAGGAATCTCTCAGAGCCTTTATGCCAAAGCTGTAAAGAAGAAATAATAAAAGAATGTCCTGCTCCTTACAGATCACTGTAACCACGCTTTATTTAATAATCTATAATCACGCTTTTCTAAATATATACTAAAACAATAAAGTATGATTTATTAATAAAATTCATAGAAATTAATCAAAAGTTATTAAATTAGCAGAAAAAATATCCTGATAATATCAAAAAAAAAGTCCTGAAAATATGTGTTATAACTTATCTGACATTAACATCAGAACAAGCCCACGAAGTTCATCGGTGGCAAGGAGAGCAAGACTGCGCCTGTCGTTGGCAAGATCCTTGAGCACCATACAGGTGACAATACGACTTCGCTCAGTTCCGCTCCAAATTTTAATGGAGAGTACCCCGGGGGGGGGACGAGTTTGAGGGTCTCCCAATCCTCTTCCCCTACCGCCAGCCTCTGAACAGGACTTCCGGCTCGCGATATGTTTAGAGTGCCCCAATGCCGCAAAGACACTACGCATTTACAAACATCCATGCTTCTCCGGGATTTGAACGCGGAGTCTTCGATACCGTAGTAGGCTTCCCTAACCACAGTACTGTCTGGGCAGCGTCCTGAAAATACTAAAATATTAATCAGTCAAAATAAGGGGGGGCATGGCAATAGCATCAAAATAAAGTCGCTATTTTTCCTATCAATGTTAGAAATAAAATAAAATAAAACAAAACAGAGAAAGAGAAAGAAAGAAAGGAAAAAGAGAAAAGCAAAGAAAAATGTCCTGAAATTATCACAAAATAAATAATAATAATAATAAAAAGAAATAAGGGTTCGCATAATATCAATGCATTAACCAAAAAGCTGAGAATGAAATAACCAAATTAACGAATTCTTTAAACTGAACGTAATGAGCTAACTCTCAGAATTATTTGAGATAAAGGTAAGTTTATCTTCTGTTTTCTCCTATATTTCTTCAAAAAATACCCTGGAATTAATGACAACCAAAATAACTACATTAGGAAAATGCATCTACACGTTAAAAACCACTAGAATTTCGAGGACAAGCCATTTGCATTTAAAAACTCTCTGTTTGCACTCTAACTTATAAATTCTTCAAATATAACTTCTAAATTTATTTAAAGAATTTTATGTATTTGAAATCCTTTTCCCCATTTTAAAATATCGATCTATTATTCAAAGTTTGATTTTCGCAAATGTCAACTTTTTTACTTCTCATCTTTAATTCTGATGTTCTTGTCAGACAAGTGGAATAAGTCACAAAAAATTATAATTATTTTCATTCTTTTCAAAAACCTATGTTTAGTTTTTTTTTTTTCCGCAAGTTTTCTAAATCAGTTCATAAAGCTAATTTACGGAGCGTATAGTCAACCGAAGTCACTTTGCATAAAAATTAAGACTGTTGCTGTTGTTGTTACCAATCTCCTTTGTCTCAAAATGCTCAGTACTAGCTCACGACACTCATCGTGACAAGGAGTCAAATGCACCTGTCGCTGGCAAGAGCTTTGAGCACCACATCGGTGACAGCCCTGCTTCAGCTCATTCCCCCCCTCCTCCAATTTTGAGAGACAACACCCTGGAGGTTCGGATCTAAGGGTCTCCCACCCACATTCCCCTGTCATCAACCTTTCGACAGGGCTTTCGGCTCGCCGCATATTTAGAGTGGCCTCATGCCATACAGACGATATGCATTTAAGAACATCCGTGCCTTCTCTGGGATTTGAAACCGGGAACTTCGCTACGGCAGCTAGATTTACTAACCACTGCCTCAGTTGAGCGGCAGCAAAGTTAAGTCTTTTTTAGCAATATGTTTAAAGTATACTTGTTTGGATAAATTTAATTTTTAAAGCCATACAAATCATTAATTAATGTTCTAAAATGCAAGCTTAAAAAATGTGTTTATATATATATATAAATTTTACAAAATGTGTAATGTGTAAATACAAAACGTGTAAAATATTTACACATTTATATATATATATATATAGTTGATAGAAAGCAGTAGAAGAACAAGAGACTTTTTAGTCAAGAATTTTGGGCGCCGCTTAAAAGTGCAATCGCTTAAAAGTAAATTTGATACCCACTTACTAAGGTATAAAAATTTAAACAAATTAATTACTCAAAAGAATAACAAAAAAAATACTAAATGCTGATATTTAAGAAAATCAACATTTAAAAAATTGCAACACGTAAAAAACATTTAAAGCACAAACATAATTAAATTAAAAAACCAGAAAAATATTAAAAAATGGGAGTAAATGGCAATAAAGCCTACGTTGAGCTTTTGTGGACTCGTCAAGGGAAAAGCACTATAGCTCGTGCATAGGTAAATCACATTACGCATTTCGTCAAACGAGCGTAATTGAGACAAAAGCGAAAAAAATTTTAACAGATAATAATAGATAATAATCTACAGAATACCGTAGCTCTCAACTCTTATTGTTTCTTTTCCCGACGGGTCTGCCATAAATTTTAAAACAAATAAAAATACTACAGAGTAACCTTTAAAAAAACTTGGTGAAGCTAATGCACAAATAAACAAAAAAAGCCAATTAAGCATGAGTATATATGTATATATATTTGTATATGTGTGTGTGCATATATATATATATAGAGAGAGAGAGAGAGAGAGTTAGATATTTGTGGAATTGCTGCTAAGATTGACATAAAATAATTATTTAATTTAGTTACATTATAACTTAACAGCGAAGAGTGAACTATTTTTTTTTAATTTAATCAAATTTTAAAAAATAGTTAAGTAATGTTAGTCGACTCTATTAAATTAACCTGGACTGAGTTGGAAAAGTAATTAAGTAAATATATAAAATATGCTCAAAATACGAATATTATATATAATTCTGTTTTATCTGTTATAATCTGTTTTATAACTGTCCGATTCAAACTTTTTCATGAGGTGGAAGAATCTCATACCAGTATTACCTCCTTTTTCTGGCAGTATCATTTATGTTTCTGTTCGCTTGCAATTAGCTGAGGCCCCCAAATTAATTATTTTAAATTATTTGTACCTCTGAAAATTTATATATATATTTTTTTTTTATATATATATAGTTTTGAAAATTACTTTTGCCACTTTGGTATTACTTTCATAATTCTCTTTCTCTCTATGTATATAGAGAAAATGTTTTACATTTTTTTTTGTTTGTTTGTTTTCTTAATTTTGCTTAACTAATTTTTAATACTGATGAAATGCACGTATAGGATAAGGTCACCTCGGATGAGGGTACTACAGTTTCTTATTCTCAACTTCATTCAATACAGAATTTTTATGAGCTTTTGTATAGTCTATCAGAAATTTTTAATTTTCTACACCGTAAAATGCGTAAACAATTCTTTCCCTCCATTTCTTAATTTCTACTTGATCTACGTCGATTTTATTTCATTTTCTGCTAAATATTTATACTTTTATTTATTTATTTATTTATTTAATGGTTCTGCTTTTTTTGGATTTCTTTCCGTTTTTTTGCGTCTTGGGCATACGCGATTTTTTGGTACAACATTTAGTGTGACACTTTTCAAGCTTTTATGAAAAGAAGGGGGGGGGGAATAGTTCTCCCATATTTATAAGGGATTTTAATTTCTAGTTTATCAATAGCTAATAACTAATTGGTCGTAATTTTATTCACAGTCGATTCTATCCTTGCAGATTTCGACATTTGTTTTTAATAATGTTATTCCTAACATTTTCCTTAATTCTTAAAGTCTTTTCTCAGCTTGAAATCTTAAGGTCTGACTGATTTTTTGCTAGCAGCTCCAGCCTACAACATTCGAGCAGTAAGAGAGCTGAACACTGGTATTTAGGTCCGGATTCAAATTCCTGCGAATGGTTAACTGCATGGGAGTTTTCGTAGCTTTCCTCATGCGTAACGTGAATACTAGCCAGTTTTTCTCAAAAGGTCCTTTCTAAGAGCATGCCTCAGATAGCCCTGGGATGTTTTATCATAGCTTGAATAATCCCCCCTCGACATCTGCAACTCTAAAAGTTTTTCAGTCTCCTCTTCAACGTTTCAACGAGTTTCTCTGATATGTTACACGTCCGCCGAGTTTTCCTCAAATCAAAATTCATTTACTATCTCTACAGGTGTTCAAAGTTTACGTGCTTGAAAATTAAGTTTATTTTAGGTTTCCTTTTTGATAATCATTTATAATAGTTGTAGAGCCATTATTTTTATTTGAGCAAGAAACTTGAAAGATGAACAATGCCCTCCCTGGGACTCGAACTTTGGACCTTCCAATTACACCACGAAGGCACACTATAAGGAGGAAGAAAACTCCCTTGCATCAAAAAGCAATTATTTTGGGCTTATTTAAAATCAAGAATCCATACTTTCTGCGAAACTTTCAGAAGTGTTCCAATTCTTATTTAATGAGGTGAAGACATTTTTTTTGTCCTTAAATAAAAGCTTTCCTTTTATCTTAAGATAGCCCAAAAAAACTCATCCTGCATCACAGAACTGCGAAAAATAAAGATATGTTTGAGTTACCCGCAAGCAAATTTTAATTATTTATCTTTATATACGATTATTTCATTGATTATAATGAATATCATTGATTATAATCAAAATCATATCCCCTTCGTTGATTATAATACAACTCAGTCTAGTTTCCTATTTATGTTTATATATTATTACTTCATTGATTACAACTACGCAACTATGTTTTATATTGAACATAATTTACAGAAAGTGTTTATTCTATTTGAAGAACTTTTTGTGATCCACTTTCTTTATGTGGATCAGGATGGACATGATTCTTTTCTCTGTCTGCATGGTATTGAAGCTTCATTTAACCTGAAAAGTGTATTATGTTGACGAACACCCATGATAGAGGGATGTGGAGATGACATAATTTGAATTAATATCCAACATATTAAACAGATAAGATAGTACACTTTAATATGGAAACTCAAGAGGATGACAAACTGCCATTTTTACATATAATCGTCCTGAAGCAAGATATTATTTAGGATTCTTATCAAAATCAAATCATGGTTAATCAAACCCACAATACCTCCAGTTAAGAAAGATAAGTAGTTAATGTGTACAGAATATACGACTTTTTTGTACAGTAAAGACACGCTCATTCATATCTACAAATGCAAATATGAGTTGTAAATCTGGTGTTTAAAAAAATATGGAATTAAAAAATGTAAAATAGTGGCACAGCGAGATGATCATTTCATTAGGAAAAACGACAATGCAACAAAAGCAAAGAAACGGATAAGAATTATATTAGACACATTTTATTTTAAAAACAAAATTTAATATGTACCCACTTGTAACTTGATGCCTTTCATGATGATAACCCATCACAAGTTATAACTAGAAGGAAACGCGCGAAAGCCTAAAGATTCACTTAAAAGAGGACAATTAAGAAACTAAAGCATTTTAATGTACAGAATTTACAGGAAACTTAAAGGTAATCTAACAAGCTCCGCCACATTTTATTCGTCTTAATGATGAACAGTTAACAGTTTAATTCGCCATCAATTGCCATAACAATTGAGAAAATAAAATTTTCAAGCGCTTACTTTCTCATTCTCTATATAAGATAAGAAAAGTGCGTCTCATTGTAAAGGGAACTCTGTACTAGGATACTAAAGAATGTAATCAAATGCATGGTAGCAGCTACAAAACAAAGAACTCTTCATAGAAAGCAACCAGAGCTAGTAAACTGGCATAACTAGGATAAGAGATTATACGACATTCTTCATACTCACCAGACCTTGCATCGTCAGGCTATAATTTTTTTATTTTTTTATTTACTTTGAAGAACGCGCGAGAATGCAGGCAGTTAATTAAAGCATACAGAAATACTGAGAACGCAGAAGTGAACACTTCCAAAATCAATCAACATTTTGCTTTATTATATGATGTACAAAGGTATGATGATCTTTGATTTGTTCCGCAATTTTCCAGATATAATAAATTAGGAAAAGAAAAAGTGACACTTTTATCTCTCTTGATTATATTTACAGGGCAGTGGTCACTCCTCATGGTTATTTATTTATTTATCAAAGGATACGATAGTTGCAACTTAATGCGTTTGTCGGTAATGCCCAAAGTCATCGTTCATTCTGCCATCTCATTACCGAAAGCTTTTAGAGGGCGTACCACAAGCATACATATCACAATCGCGAGAAGGACAAGAAGGATACACAAACCAACCAGTCTAGCGCGAGATTCGAACCCACAGAGTAGTCACCCATCGCTATAACTACCAAATCGTTCAGGGTGACATAGTAAGTAGTCTGTATCTGTTTCCATTTTTGCTCATTTTATTACAATAACGCATAGAAAAATGGCTTATATTATATATATATATATATATATAACACTAGTATTTTATATGATATAAAAATAGTATTTATTCGATATGATATTATATTTATATGATATAATAAAAACAATTTAAAAAAAATGTTACAAAATGTTAAGTTTGCTTTCGAATTTCGGAGAAGGCATGGATGTTTACAATTGTATAGTGTCTGTGCAGCATGGGGAGACTCAAAATAAGCCGAAAGCCTTCTCGGGAGGTTGGTGGTAGGGGAAGATGATTGGAAGACACTCGGACCCGCCCCGACCAGGGTACTCTCCTTCAAAATTGGGGGCGGAACTCAGCAAAATCGTATTGTCACCTGTACGGTGGCCAAGGCTCTTGCCAATGACAGGCGCGTTCTTGCCTCCTTGTCACGATGAATTTCGTGGGCTTGTTCTCATTTCAGGCAAACGAGATTAGTGACAACAATAATAATAATAAATTGCTATATATATTGTTTTTAATTTTGTGTTAAATTAAGTATGTTAAAAAATGTTTTAAAAATAAAGTTAAGATATTCGCAAAATGTATATTTGCGGATGGTTATGAAATATATTTATTCATTTGGTCTGTAAATATTTATGATTATTATTGTTCGAAATTAAATGAATAAATATTTTTATTTGCTTGATGACTAGCAGCTTATTAAATGTTTTATTATTTACTGGTTTATTATTGTGATATTAAGCATAGTTACATTTTCTTCTCAAAGTAGTACTTTATTTAAGTCACTGTCGAGCAGCTCTTATTGACAAAATCATCAATTTGAAGTTTACTTCACTTCTACTGAAACTATTTCCAATTATTTAAAGTGCACATTCTATCTCAATTTGCCGCTATGAAACATCAAAAATTATATTTTTCCCAGGAAAAGTTGCTTAAGTAAATGCTGTGTTATTACAGCGAATATTATAACTCTTGCTAAGTCGCATGTTTAATAGCTTTCCAGAGCTAACAGAAATAGGAGAAGTTTATAATAGCGGTTCCAATGTCTAGATCGGGAAATTGCTACTGCGAAAGAATCTCTTTTATAAATATAGACAGTGTTGCAGCAACAAAATGTCTGCAAATAAAATGCGTAATTTTGTTCAGATTTCTAAGTAATTCGAAATGCATATTTCGCTCTTAAATTCCAGGATTTAATTTCAGTATAGATAAATTTTGAATTTTATTTAAAAAGATACAGTTTCACTATATATAAAATTATGGAATGTATCAATGACAAATTACTTATAGTTTCGTAGTACTACGATGCAATGCGTTTTATTTACAAATTCCCTATAAAACAGTTTAGAAGAGAATACGCAAAAAATATGCAATTTACACATAAAATAAACAGACGAAGCAGCTGAAAGAGCTTAAAATTATCGTAAAAAGTAATGGCGTAACCACACAAATTAAAATATCATTTCGCTCAAAACGTAGAAGAAAGGCGAGTCAAAATTTTGGCTGTTCAGCAAGTTTTTGACATGTGATAATAAAACTCCAGGAGACAGATATTAATATAAATAGTGAAGAAAAAAGTAATAAGCCTCTCTGAAAATATCTTGGTTGGTTACTTAAGAGATTCTGACCAAAAAACGTTGCGGAATTCTGTGGGCAAAAAATGTATATTATCAAAACCGTTCAAAGAGTTTGGACAAAACTCCCGCAAAACAGCCACTCCGCAAAACGTATATAAAACAGGGATGCTAATTTAAAAACTATTAGTCTTCACATCAATTCAAAAAGACAATGGATGTTGTGGCAGATCAGTCTGCCAAGAATAACACGAAACTGATGAAGGATCACAGGAATCACAGAAAGGAATTTCGCTTATAATAGAATATATTTCAGAAAACAATTTCTTTTGAATTTTGATAAACCTAATTAAAAAAATGAAGAAACTGGTAAATAAGATGGCTGTTTGTATGTTAATTTGGAAACATTAAATAATTTGAGATCTATAGAAAACAACATTGAGAAGACATTTTAATGCAATTTTAACTTTTACAAGGAATTTCATCATTAATTTTGATGGCTTGCAGCAATAAAATTTTGAGGTTGTTTTATGTCACAACACGTATCGTTTAAATACAGTAAATTTCTCCTTATTAAAAACGTATTATTACACTTAACAACTAGACGGTTTCTATCACTCGTTGTTATTTTAAACTTGAAATTGTAAAAAATTACTTGTGACTATACAGTGTAAAATGTACATTTTTTTTTCAGTCTCTAGTGTAAGTACTATAATAAATCTAAAGCCCCAGAATGTAAGACAAATAACCTTTCTTCATCTCTGATGAAAAGTATTTTATTTGATCTCTCTGAAATATTGGGCAGAAATGCCATCAACGTTTTACGTCACTCTTGCCCAGAAGAATAGTGAATGAAGAATCAACTGATGCCAAGCATTTTAAGTTTCGATCAATTAGCGCAAGAACCTAACATTGCTAAATGCGTGAGTCTTCGTTTAAAAGTTTAAAAACTTTCGCACTAACACGTTTTTGTCGCATCCTATTCCAAGTAATACCAATTTGTAGAAGTTAAATAGATTTTAGAGGTTATGGACACTTGAAAACCTTTATTTCAAAATCATTTATTTCGTAATCCGAAAACGTAAGAATCACTTCACAAATAAGTACTTTGGAATTAAAGTGATTATATTTCTACTTTAATTAATAAAGTAATTTACTTATTCTTGACACAGACTCGGAGAAGATAACACAGATGAATTTCTGACGGAGACAAAGTAGCTCAGGATTTCAAACTATTAAAGCACTTGTTCATTCAATGCACGGCCACGTTTGCGCATAAGTTCCAAATTACGCTTTTAGTCTATTAAACTCTATTTAAAAATTTTTATTCGAACAGAATTCAGCAAATTCATCAAAATTTAAATTCATTAAATGCGTAAAGAAAAGTTCATGTGCTTATATACTATCATGCAATGTTAATGCGCTTATACATCATACAAAAATTGGGAAAGATAGTCTCTAGTCTAATAATTGCAATAACAGTAGTGATATTATTATTGTATTCTTTTTATTTTTATAATGAAATTTGCTGGGTTTAATTTCCTGTTACTGTTTCGTTACGTGGATGCTACGTCCTTGCTATTTCCGCTTATATACGAAAAAATAAAATAAAATAAGCTTTACAAATTTCTTCTTTAAAGTTTTGTATAGATAGGTATACATAAATGGGAATTTCTTGATCAAGCAGCTCAGGTATCTTTTATTAAAAAAGAAAGGGGAAAGATTCACCTTATAAAAAAAGCATTGAGACGAAATGGAAAAAAAATATATATATATATGTGACTTTTTAAAATAAATCAACCAACTGCGTTTGCTATAAACCTGGATTCCGGAATTTATAGTATTCCGAATTTTGATTCAGAACCACAATTCTAATCTCATTTATAGTACAGCAGCGGATGAGCGGTAAAGTCGCTGAGTACAGGTAGTTCCGACTTGTGTTCGATTCCAGCCGAAAATTCTTTTCCAGCCGATTGGCTGCATGGGCGATTTGCGGTTTTCCCCAAGTGTAGCGTGTACGAGCCAGTTCCATTAGAAAGTCCTCCACGTAGGCATTCCTTCCCTTAGTCCTCACGTGCTTTGCCATAATTAAGTTACCCTAAATCTAATCTCATTTGCCATCACTTACCAAGAACATATTTAACTCCTGGAAAATATGGTATTACGGTAATAATAGTGCATATTTGGCTTTCGCGCGTTGCTGAATTGTTTACAATGCTACATTATGCTCCATCTAATTGCAGTAGTAATCTTCACTTGCGGAAGATGAATCGAAGACTGCAGCTTGTCACCTCAGATAGTATGGTATCCAAAGCAAAAGCGCAGAAAACTTTACCATTAAAATGTTTCTTTTTAAAAAATTTTGGCCCACCAACGGTTGATCGGTAAAGTCGCTGAACACTAGTAGTTCGGTCCGGGGGTTAGAATTCCGGTGAACGGGCTGGCTGCATGGGCGTTTTCGTGGTTTTCTCCAAGTATAGCGTGTATACGAGCTAGTTTCCTTTAGAAAGACCTCCACGAAGTCATACCTCCTCATAGGCAAATAGCCGTCGAGTGCTTTACCATAATTAAATAAACCAGATGAAACTTGAAAAAAAATTCTTCGATAAATGAAACAGTTTCGCCAGCAATTTTTACCTATTGGAAAAAAGGAATTTAGGAGCAAAAAATATTAATTCAGAAAAAGACAATATGACAGACATGAAATATCAGTCATTCACATAGTGTAACGAAATGTCCGAGTCTTCTTCTTTTTTTTTTTTTTTTTTTAACAGTTTGACAAATATTTTACTTATTTTTCCGTTATGCACGTTTTTAATTGTAAACATACAACTAAATATATTAAACTAAATACACATACACATACAAATGGTTTGGTTCGCAGATGGCGCTATCACTGGGCTTCAGCATGTGTTTGGTCAAAGAGTTTGGTTTGACTTATCATTCACAGGCAGCAAAATCCATGGCAGGTGGTTAACGGGAAAATATCGCATTTAACTATGGCAAAGCACACTACGCTATCTGTTTGAGGATACTAAACTCAATGAAAGACTTCTAGAGAAAAACTGGATTATGTTTGCGATACATATTATGAAAAATATAAGTATACAACCAAACTGTTCTGCACTGCTGTGGCTGAACCTGTTGTAAACTTGCTTGCACTAATACCACTTAGATGCTGATGGGAATGTACTTCTAGAGAAGTTATCAATTTAGGATCAAACAAAATCCTAATCTACAGCTCTGCATCGAAAGCCAGAACAACATCTAAAAATGGTAATTTTTTAGACCAAAAGAAATTTCAAAAAATAAATTTTGTTGTTTTTATTAAAAGTTATTTTAGCGGCACAAAAAATTTAAATTAAATGAAATAAGAGTCCACCAACGGTGAACGGTAAAGTAGCTGAAAACTAATAGATTATCCCGGGTTTAAATCCCAATGAACGGATTAGCTGCATGTGATTTGCCGTGGATTTCCTCATGTATAACACGGATATGAATCAGTTTCTCTTAAAATGACCTCCATGAAGGCATCCAACTTCTTAGAGGATACCATTTTCTGCTTCCTCATGATTTTATCCATTCCCCAAAAAATTTAATGATAAAAAACGTAGAAAATATGTGCGTTAAGCTACTGCCGAAAAGTAAAAATGTGCCTAGCGACAGTGTTGCTATTTTTGTTTACTATTTGCTTCTTCATCTTCCTCTCCGTGGAAACTGTTGATAAGTTTTCCAATTTATTAACCGCAATGAATAGAGACATTAGTAACAATTTACTCTCTTTCTAAGTAATGGGTTAGAAAAGCATCAGCAAGTTTCTGAATTGAGCTCTATGTTGATATCCACTGCCGCATATAAACTACCTCGTTGCGAGGAAGAGAAGATTTCAACAGCGTCGTTAAGCATTTAAATGTCGCTACTCTTCTCTTCATACTTCGGTACAAAGTTCTTCCTTCTGCGTGCACGAAATTTATTAACTGCAGAAAGCTTTTCTATTAACTGTTATCTAAAGTCCAATTAATTTAACTCGTGTATCGATTTAAGAAAAAGCCATACGTATAATATTTCTAAGCACAATTGTTATAAAAATCAAATAAGTGCTAGAAGTGTTATTTATATGCCTATGGTAGCTAAGTGATAAAAAATAAACAAATTACGTTTACGTATTTTACATCGATTGCTAATTTATGATTTTTGTTTCCAGATTTCATTCATTTGATAGAAAGCTAAGCGCAAAACTAGAGCGTCTTAAACTAAGATCTAAATTGCAAGATTTAATATTCTGTAATATTTAATCGTTTCAGGAAATTAACATATAAGTAGTGATCTTTTCACAAGAATTAGCTTTCTGTGATTATAAGCAGGCGCTTTTTTGACATTAAATTATAATTAACAGTTGGCAATGCAAATTTAAAAAATATTGCAGCTAAAAATATCAGCACGAGTAGTCAGGTCGAATATACTTACATGGCACTGAAAAAAGTGCTCTAACTATTGATTTAATCTTATTCTAAATTTTCAGCAGCACTGTTAAACCAAGTTAAATACTGTTGCTGAAGTTCCAATGATACTGATTGAAAATTAACAACTAATTGCTTTTAATTTTAGGTTTAACTGTAGCCTTTTTAATTAATTATTTTTATCTTGTACCATCTTAGATACATAGATACTGGCTAATATAGGTAAGGGAGGTAATGTTTTCGATCCAAAAATTCGATAGTAAATTTTCAGGGAATAAACTCGAAAGAGGGTCCCCTTAAAAATTTTTTTAATCCTTTTACAATGATGTGGGCCTTTCTATCTGTGTGTTCGTATGTGTGTGATGATTTTTTGCCTACGATAACTCTTACATCAAACTTCCAAAAAGCTCTGTTTTCTAGATTTAAGCTTTCTGCATTCCTTTATATAAAGAGATTATTATATTTTAGGTAAAATTTAACAAACAGAAGTAGTACTTTACCTGAACTTTATAAGAGATTTTAATAGACACCGGACTTTACTTGAAACCCATGATAATTTTTAATGAAAAATTTTAGTAAAATACAATCTAAAGCTTTTTAGTTTTGCTGTTTAAGACTTTTATATCAATGGGAACAATATATTAGATTTTGGATAAAACTGCTAAAACAGAATTGATAGCTTACTTGAAGCTCTGAATAGATTTTCGCGAAAAAATATACTATAATATAATTTAAAACTCCTTAAATTTGGTATTTTAAACTCGTATATACATATACCATGCATATACAGTAATGAATGAGAATAACATATTAGATTTCGACTATGCATATGATAAACTGGAAATGATATTTTACTTGGAAGTCTTGACTGTTCGTTTTGAATAATAAGAGTTTAATTTAAAATAATGCTGAATTATTATTCTATTATATATAGAAATGATATTTATTTATATCAAGCCATAGTAGAAAATGCTTTTTATAACAGGGTTTCGTTTGCATAGCTTCAAACTCTTGTAATGCAAACATGTTCTTGTAAAAATGCTCTTGTACGTTAGCAAATTGGAAGCACCTGCTGCTTTACTTCTTACTGATCGCGAAGCACACGGTAATCATTCATCAGCTGTATTTCCAAAAACTAAAGAGCATTGTTTATTGATAGTTACGAATAACCATCGCGGGAATAGTACAGTTCAGATAAGACACAATAATGCAAATCAAAATGAATTTTTTTTTTTTTTTATATTATAGGAAATAACATGGAAGAAAATTAAACTATAGTATTTGTTTCAAAGTATTAATTTTAATTAAATCATACACACTTAATTTTCTTTAACTGAAAACCATTTAAATTAGTATTCAATTCAGCTTCCCAATAAAATACAATTTTTAATAAAACGAGATAAATATGCAGACATTTGATTGTGCTGATATAAATTTATAAAACCCACTTTTTATACATGATCAGTTATACCTAATAAAATATAATCCATAATTTCGTAATTAATAGTCCTTTCTGTTTATTGGAACAACAAATTAGATGTTGTTTACAAAAGATCAAATGAAAGTGATACTTTATTTAAAGCTCGTTGCTATTTAAAAGGTAGAATTGGCGGGAGATCATATGCTGGCTACATCAGACTTTTTAATTAATGTCAGAGGAAGATCAAATAAATCTGTAGGAAACTATTCATTTATTAATTATTTGAGGTCCATGTGAGACTATAGTTTCGTTCAGACGATGGTTTTATCGTCATGAAGCCTTTGTTGTTTAAAGCATAAATGTGACTAAGTACATTCATATACCTGTATAGCATGGTTTAAGTCACCTACAGTCAGGGAAGGGAAAGTTGCGCGTGCGTAAATGTGTAACTGATTCAGCGAAACCGTCGACTGATGTTTGCTTCGCTGTGATTGGACGGCTCTTATACCAAGTGGTTTAAGGCTCCATTCAGACGGTGGTATAAATGTCATAACTGGTTTAAGCCGAGTTTCATTGCTAGGTAATCAGACTTTGCTACGTCACCAAAACTGGTATGAGGGGTTTGGTATCAAGTTCGAAGTTTCAACTTTATGCCGACTTGATATAAGAGTCGACCAATCATAGCGAATGCATGAAGCCTCATGAACGGAAAAACTGTAGACACATCCACGCAAGCGCGAATTTAGATTCTCTAATTGGCTACAGTTTAGACCCTGTCTCGCAGGTGTGAACGGAACTCACGATTTTATGTCTTATGACTATGCCTCTATGGCATTTATACCACCGTCTGAACGAAGCCTAAAGTTTAAAAATTAGAACATTTAGGCAAAATCTTTAAACCAGTTTTTTTCACGGAGCAAAGTCTGGCTGCCTAGAACGAACCTCGGCTTAGACCACTTATGATTATAAAAAAACCCCGTGTGAAAGAAGCTTATCAGACGACTTATAGCCCAGTCTTCGTACAGCAATTACAAACTCAGAAGAAGGTTTAGTTTTTTAATTAAATCTTTTAAACTCAATAAGTGCTCAGCTCGAGATTTGAATACCAGTCTCCATTACTTGAGGGATTTGAGTTAACGTAAAATATGAGGTAAAATTTTAAGTTATTGAAGGCGAAAGTTTACAAAGCAAATTTCTATAAAGCTTTGTTTCAGAACTTTCGAAATGCGTGAGAAAACTCAGCTAGCAAAGTTCTAACACTGGTCTCAGTAACTACAGCGCTAGGTGAGGAAATATCATGAAGATCAGAGTCGTTGCCACAGCCCGCTCATTATCTTCCAAGAACTGTTTTCTTTTATACCCGTAATTAGTTTTCATTCTGAGAGCCGGCGAAGATAAAAGTGACAGTACAGGTAAAATAATAAAATAATGGGTTAATGAACATAAATCTTACAAATTTAACTCAATTATTGAAATAAATTTTTAGCACTGCAATAGCTTACCGTTCGAGCTCCTACCTTGAGATTCCTTGATTCATGCGGGATTCAGCTTACCTGATAAGACTACAGATTCGGAGTGATTTCGCCGGAAATTCTCATTTGAGTAGCACTGATGAAAAAATATGGAACTCTGGTGGTTTCAGGACTTTGTAGTTAAGTGAAAGAAATTTTCTAAACTGAACTTTCACGTTTTCGGTTATAGGAAAGAAAGAACTCATAGAAGTATTGTTAAGCTTTTCACACCAGCTTATGTTGTAAAAATGAATGTCATTTTAGAAAAAATCAAATACACATTAGAGACACTTTACACACTAGTATACGATGATTAGAGAAGGCAGCTTCGGATTCGAATTCCAAGACAGATTCGGAAGCTTATGTTTTCTCCGTTTTCTCTGCTGCTGCAACATAGATTCACCCCATGTGATACGTTCTAGAAAAGCCTATCGGTGTCGAGACGGGAATATGCATGTTTCTTGGGTCTGGCCATTATCCAGAGACAGTCTACTTGGCAAGTGCCCGGTCGCTGCTCTAAGAAAATATTTTATCATATTAAGATATATAATTATTAGTAACAATGATATTATATGGAATTTCATGATTGTGAATTTTATATTGTATTCATATGCTCCTCTATACATACAAGCTAATTTATATCAAGGTAAAATTAGTAAATGCACTATATAGTAAAAGGAAAGCTCCCTTTCACAAATTAAATTGAATTTTTACTACCTTAACTTAGAAGCCTTTTCCCTTAATATAACATTTGCTTAAAATTTCAAAATGTTATAAAAATAGTTTCAGTGGTAATCTTACCGCACTTTCGCAGTGGTTATTATCAAAATCAGTTTAAGATTTCTCTAGCTGCTTTATACAGATACTTGCCTGTTTTTTCAAATGTGAATTTTTTGAATTGCAGAAGGTGCAGATTTTTGTTATTTGAATTCCTCTGTTTAAAATTTAAGAAGTATAAAGGAGTTCAGCAAAAAGAAAAAAAAATATCTAAAATGTGTGACGAATCAGCGACATGATGTAACAATCCTCTTAACTGAGATCTGCGAGCCGTAACAAAAGGGAAGAAGGGGACGCTCTCAAACTCTTAAAGCAAATTAGTTGTTTGCAAAGCTCTAACAGGTTTTTCTCTCTCTTGCAATTCATAATCCAATTAATGTTCCCAAATCCGAAGTTACAATTCTCCTCGACATTGCACCCAAAATTAACTTTTCCTCAACTTTTCTTCAGATGTAAACTTCCAACAAAATCTTTCTAACCCAGTGTTTAGTACTAGGGGAATTATGAAGGGAACATATTTTTCTAGACTTTTATGCTATAAGAATTGTCGGATTAGAATACTTGAGAGATACAACTACCGCGAACATTACAATGATGAAACTAAATAAATAAACAAACAATAAACAATAAAATGTAAATAAAGCAAAATTCATATTATGAAATTCAAATAAAAATAAGAGTAAAAATAAATAAATAAGGTATTGACTCTTCTGAACAAATACTAAGGCCTCAGATGCAATGCATAGCGAAATACAAACAACGCAGAGCAGCAGGTTTTAACATCACTTTTTCCCAAATAGAAATAACTCATTTCATTTACTAAAAAGAAACTTTAAAAATGCTTAAAAGTGCTTAGTAAAAAATGAATTTTTCAAGCGTTTTTTGTTACAACCGTAAATGTTAAATTTCGTGTCTCAGACAATAAAAATTCATGCCCACTCCTGCAACAGTTTCTTAAAACAAGGTTCTAATTTTACGAATTAAGAATTTTTGGAGTTCTCGATTTAAGCTCGATTTATGTCAGTATGTTTATGTTTAATATCACCCATTGTTGATAGTCTAAAGCAAAAATTCTGAAATCTTGCTTGGTTAGCCTTTGAGTTTGAAGCTTTTCTAATTCATATGAAGTCCCGCTTGAGGTCCACCAGCAGCTGAGATGTGAAACCGCTGAACATCCGTTACTCAACTTGAGTTCATGTCTCAAGGAACAGGTTGGCTACATGGAAGCTTTCATTTTCCCTATGTGTAACGTAAATAAGAGTTAGCTTATTTTCTTCTTACTTTCAGGATACCTTCGTGGTGTAACGGTAGCACACTTGGCATGTATTCGAGAGGTCCAGGTTCGAGTACCGGAGAGGGCATTACATATTTTCTTCAGTTTCCTGATATCGAAAAATTCTAAAATATTCTCCAAGTGGCTCCCGAACTAAAAGGTGGTAGATGATAATTCTTCACTATTATAATTTGGCAACTGGATTTTCTCCCTCCTTTCCGCATGCCTTCATGGTGCAATTGGAAGCATACTCGACGCGTATTGAAGAGATCCAGATTCAAGTCCCGGGGATGCCATTGCTCATTTTCACATCTTCTGCTTCAAAAATCTAATGACTCTACAAGTTTTCCTTAAAACATCCCCCACGAAGGCATTTCTCCCCTTAGGCAGCTAGTCCCGTGGTCGGATGAATCATGATTTCTCAATTTCTCATTCATTACGTCGATGGTCGTGTCAGGGTACATCGTTTTCCACGCGAACGGTTGCTCACCCCTGTCCAGCAAATCATACGGAGGCTGGTAGTGACAGTACTTTGCTTTGGCGGACTCTCTCGTGGGCGTCTCTAGGACCCTTGGTTGTGGTAGGAAAGACCATGAAAGCTGCAAACTAACTGAACATAACTGCAGATCAGTTGCGCCCTTACATGGCGTCTGTCTTCCTAACTGAAAATCGAATGTTCCAACAGGGCAACGCCCCATGTCACAAAGCTCGAATTGTATTGGAGTGGTTCAAGGAGCTTAAAGCTGAATTCTAATTAATGTCCTGGGCACCTAATTCGCCGGATCTTAACCCGATAGGGATGTCATGGAGCAGCAGCTCAAAACTCAAACACCACTATGTCGGAATATCTTGACTTCGCATAACCGCAGCTTAGACATTTGGTACAACCTGTCCCCTGTCACCAAGGACTTGTTGGATCCATACCAAGGTGAGTTCAGCTGTTTTGCAGGCCAAAGGCCTCTCAACACGCTATTGGGTAGGTGGTCATAATGTTTTGCCTCTTCAGTGTATATTGCTGATCTAATCTCTAGGATGCGGGTTCGCATGCTTGAGGCTTTGTTGTTCGTGCGTAAAGCTTCGTTGCTTGTGTGCGTTTCTACTCTAACTTAGGTGATGTAATGTTGGTCTATCCCTTGTGGTGCATCCTGGTCAGTATTTTATGTGATGCTATAGCTAAAGCACCGATGGAGTCTGCCATTTTCTATTAATTTTTGCGGCCACTGAAGGGAAATGAAAGAAGTATTACTCGCAGGAGAGAACTAAATGTCATCTGATTTAAATCTTTTTCTTCTTCTACGAAAGACTGAATTATGATTATATCTAGGGTGTCTTTAAACTGTATACATATGCGGATTTAAATTGTATACATTAAGCAGATATCTAACAATGAATTAGCAATTAAAAAGGCTTTGAGATAAGAAAAACAACTTATAAAAATGGATCTAAGAATTCACTTATTCTATACTTTGCATGTTTAAAAAAACTTTTAAAAATTAAATCAGTTTAAAGTTAAACTCGTAAAATAATTCAATTGAGCTATATTTTTGTTTTGTGGATTTCTTAACAGATTTGCAATTCTTTTAATATATTTGCATTATTTGCCCAGAATCATTCTTTTATAGATCCTGTAAGGTTGTTCTTTTAAACTAATCAGTTATTAAGATTTCGATATTTACCGTAACTTATTCTTTCCGTATCTCTCTAAAATGCAAATTAGTTGTGATTATTTAAGCAAAGTTTTTGAATTTGAAAGAGAGAGGGTTTCTACGCGCTACGTAGTTAGTTCCCGTCAGCTCTAAGAATTGCAGTTATACGGCTTTGCGATCTCTCACCGCCAATACTTTAATTCTGATACGTCAGTAAATTTATTGAACCAATTCCTAGATTAGTATTAAATTGTGTTGTCTTTGAGTACTGTTGACATTTTATTTGACGCTGCTATATTTATTTCAGTCATCACGAGCTGTGGTCATTATAGCGCAAAGTCGTGCTTTCATGTTGAGATTTGTTTAAATAAAAAGGTTATTTTTATAACCTTCCTAGGACTTATTCTTACTAAGTCGTTTATCCCAGACACAACGTTAACTCATTTCACATCGTCACAGTATATATACATAATAGGATAATTTGGAGAAAGCGGAAACGGATTGGTGATTTTTCGCTGCGTTATAAGTTGGAAAGGCTTTACTGAGAGTTAGAAAGCTGACACTCGAAGACAGACGTAGCCGTAAACTCCACATAATTTTATTACTGGATAATGAATTCTGAGGACTCATATTCTTTTTCCTTTCACATCATCGCACCCCCACAATTTTATACACATTATACTTTTAGAACAAAGGACAAATACTGGCAGGGGTTAAGCAGGCGAAGTAGCGTCCTAGCGGCAAAAGAGGTAGGAGCAAAATTGCGTAATTATCCAGTATGGAGGCTCGCCAAAAGAAGGTTTTGGGTTAAGTTGCTTATTAAGAGAAAGGTTTCAGTTCTCAAAATTTTGAGTTCAGATTCCGAATATACTATGTCATCAGCTTTACACAAGCCATGTGACTTAAACTGATCTATAAATGACTCAGTCCAGAAAAGTTATTACTATTTTTAGAACAGAGAGGGCGTATTAAGGACTATTGCTAATTTAAATTATAATTTTGAGATTTAAATAGGTTTTTTTGAAATTTACATATTTTGTATCTTACATATCTTACACGCATATATATATATTGTACTGTCTGACATCTCATTAATTTTAAGAGTATTGGATGTGTAGTGTGGCCAGAACGTTTCCCGACCGGTGTGGTCCTGCCTTTGTTTGGCGCGCCTCTCTACACACCAAATAGACTTCAAATTACCATAACGATGTGTAAAGCAATAAATAAAAAAGCGTAATTTTTTATGAAATAAAATTTTACCTCCAGCGTTCTGAAATGTTATTTCCCCCCCCCCACTTACAGTCATCAGTGCACACCGAAATCTAATTTGTTCTGTAAACAGTATAGATAAGCTTCAAGTACAAGGTTCTTCATTTGGCCCACCAGCTACCGAGCGATAAAGTCCCTAAATGCTGGTGGTTCGGTTCGAATCCCGCGAACAGGCTAGCTGCGTGGGCGTATTTGTGGGTTTCCCCATGTGTAACGGGTTAATAGGAGCCAGTTTTCCTTAGAAAATCCTCCACGAAGGTATCTCTCCCTTCCGGGTAGTGCCTTAGGTCAAAATACGTAAATAATAATAATAATGATAATAAAAATGTTCTTTATTTAAAAAAATAGATTGTAATATGTTCATATAATTCTAGTATAAATGGCTGGACTGTATGAAAAAAAGAAACTCTTAACTTTATTAATGGCAATTTTTAATTAAGTGCTAGCACATGCTCTGGCATGGTGCTTTAGCTGAAGTCAGTAAGCAAGTGTGAATTTCTTTCTCTTTAGAATAAGTGGCTCCCTATTCTGACTTAAATTGCTACCACTTGTTGAACCGAATTTCAATACGCAAATTATAAACATAAAATTTAACAATTTCAAAAACAACTAATTCTGTAATCCTAATATGAAATCTAATAGGTATTTTCCATCATGGCTGTTATATAAAATAATATTAACAGAGAATCGAGAAATTCAGTATAAAATAATTTAAACATTGTAAAGGACATAAACTGATTCACTATGCTACAGTTTTACTTGCTTTTTAAAACAGTTTCATTTCAATATAAAGCAACATTTTTAATAACAGCACAATAATGTAAAGCTAAGGTTTGTTATCCTCCTTGATAGGCCGTGAAAAAATTTTACTAATACATCAAATATATACACCATTTGATATTTTCACTTTAACAACTGTGGTTTTATGATCGTTACCAAGTTAACTACTACAATGCTACTTAAATACTATTTAAATGGGAGAAAATTATCTTCCTTTAATACAACTAACATATCTTCCTTAAAATTTTCTTTATTAATAAACCTGTAGCAGGGGCATTTAAAGCTAATGGATCAAAGAGGCGACATATTGCTGAATAGACATTCTAAGACTATGCGGAAATGCCTTCCATTCTTCAAAGTCATTTTTAGAAAGAGGTGTATTCCAATTTATTTTTAAGTGGCAAAGGCTTTGTAGAAATATTTTAGTCTTTGCTGTAACAGGTACAATTAAACCTAATGGATCAAAGAGGCTACATATTGCTGATAAGACACTCTTTTCGTTACTGGCTCTTCAATGACAGGTATCTCTAAATCGTAATAAAAACTATCCATATCCATACTCCATAACATTCTCAAAGCACCTGTAATCTGAGGATTATCAGTGACTTGAAAGAAATAATTACGAGGTGCACTTTCTCTGTTCGTCAGTATTTCAATATTATTTGAACACCATTTGTGTAGCTGCATTTCATCGCGTTCTAGAAGTCAGATTAACTGTGTCTGCTCCTTGGCTTCTTGCAGTATATTAGCTCCACTGATAATGTCATCTACGCAACAGTTCTTTAATATGGCACTTGAGGCACAACGGAATTCAGTCGCTTCATCCATTGCTAACTGCTTCAAGACCATTGTTGCGAGGAACGGTGCACTTGCTGTTCCGCATGTTACAGTCTTCAGATGATAAGTCTACACAGGTCTACTGATCGATTCTTACTATAAAATCAACCGAAGGTTTCTTTGAGATGGTTCAATAAGTTTTTGTCTATATATTTTCTGAACATCAGCTCCTAGTGTATAATTGTACCTTCAAATCTGATAATAATAGAAAATGAATCTTTTTGGAGTATCCATCTTTTCATAAATACTGAATTCAGTAATTTTCCAACAGTAGTAGCCTCTGATGCATTAAGCACAACGCTTGGTAGAGGCTTTCTCCGGACGATAAACTCCGGAAGCTAAATTTCTATTTTATTTCTTTGAATTGCAAATATAATTGTTAAAAGCTAATTATTAATTAATACATACAATTAATGAATTAGCATATTAATAAAAATCTGCCAAAAATAAAACTGTATTTCATTAAAAAAATGAGAAAAGAATGAAACGGGCCTCCAGAAACCTGTCGCTTGAGGCAACTCTAAAATTCAGATTCCAGTAATTCAAACAAAAATACTATGTATGTACTCAGAGGCACTGTTGAAATTAACCTTCAGAGAAAGATTCATTTGAATTTTATATAATGTGCTGAAGCATTTTAACAGAAATCTTTTCTCGCAAAATTTTTAATTTGGCGTATGATCTATTTTGCTTAGCTCTTTACACACACACACACACACACACATATATATATATTGTTATCAGAACGTTTCATTTGTAAATTTTGTTCTGATATTGCTGGGTAGATGTGCAATATATTTGAGATTTAGTGGATAATCAATAACAAATAAACAACAAATCTCTAGATAATATGACTGATTTCTTTGTCTGGTTCCAAAACGAAGGTTTAATTCCAAAGAAATTGTTGATTCAAAAGCTTATGAAACCAACCTTTAAAAATGTAGGATGAAGAATAGAAATATTGTATACGAAGCCTTACTAAAAGTAAGAAGTTTGATTCGCATAGTTTTTCTTTGATGATTCTCTGACACTACACTGGCAAAGGCGTGGACGTTAAATTTACATTAACAATTTTCAAAGACGACTTTTCTTTTGATGACTTGCAATATAATAATGAAAGTGAGAAAAAGAATACAAACCGATGGCATCGATCTAAAATCTCATTTGTTTCTTTCACTTCAGGCTTCAAAATAAAAATGACGGAAGGATTTCAAAAACTGTTACAGAAAATACATCTTTCTAATGGTGTTAATAAAAATTTGCTTGAATGTTTGAAGAGAGTGTAAGAGAATTTTGGCCATAAAAACTGTATATCATGAAGGCAACATGCAACAAATGTCAAATTTGCATGAATTTTACTACATGGTGGGATATGTAAATGATTATCATTCTAGCGCACGCACACAAAGCAAGTGTGAGTAATGACATTTACATTGTGTATATATGTGAGACTGTACAGCAGATTTCTTATTTGGAAATCGCATTTGAACGTTGGTTGTTTGTGCAATGGTTGTGTTGCGCCTCCCGAAGGGAGAAACCCATAACAACGCTTGACCGAATTCGAGTCTGTACTGAAAGCCTTGGAGGATCTCAGCGGCTCCGGGCGACTAAAAGGGCAGACATGCTGTCCTCTCGGCCTTTTGGGATCGTGTTCTGAGTCAGGAACTTGACATGTGACATGGGTCTGCATAGACATTGTGACGGCATCTGCAGCACCACGGCTATTGTTGCGACTTCCCTTGACGACACGGACCCGAGAGAGTGGGCAGTTTTCCCCGAGACAGTGAATGAACAATGACACTGCAAACAAGAGTGGCATTACATCGTATTTTCAAATGAATAATGGTTTAGCAGACAACATCATGGTGAACGTACGCGTGTGCAGAGACACCGAAGAGAACGAACGTTGCCAGCTTGCGTTTGTCACTGTTAAATTGCCATTGGGTGTACGTTCCCGTCACTTCTTTTCGCATTGCCGGTAATGTTGACAGTTGCAGTTACATTTCTGATTCCTTAAGACCCGTGGCTGTGTCTGTCTTCGAGGCCTGCTTGATGCCAGTTTTCAGCAAGATAATGTACTACTGCATGTTGCTTGTGCTATGCTGACCTTCCTCGATACAGAGTGTTAGATTGTTGCCTTGGCCAGCATCTTTCCCAGATATCTAACCAATTGACAACATCTGGCCATGGATTGCCGAGAAACTAGCACGCCGTCACTCGCCAGCGACTACGATTAATGAACTCTGGCATAGAGCTGAATATGCATGGAAAGAAGTACTCTTATCTGTTATCCAAGTTCATTTCGACTTGATGCCCAGCCGAAATACAGCAGTAGTTGATGTGTCGGGGGTGGCAGCTCTGTACACTGAATTCTGCAAGCTATGTAACCTAAACCACCTGCAAGTTTAATGATGTCTTATTTCCATTATATCGCACAGGTACAGTAAATAAGATTCTGCTGTTTGCTTTTCTTCGTGTGTAGCAATTTTAATGGCCAGCAGTGTATTAATCATGGCTGACATCCCAATTCGCTTAAAAAACAACGACATTATTTTTGCACAATTTATGTCAGTTACTTTTAAATAGAATTCCTATTAACGAAGGCTGACATCTCGATTGAGTTTAAAAGCAACGACATTACTTGCTCGCAACTCACGTCAGTTGCTTTTAATCAGAATCCCTGTTAACGAGGACTGACATCTCGATTGAGTTAGAAAGAAACGACATTACTTATTCGCAACTTATATCAGCTACTTTTAGTCAGAATCCCTGTGCCTCCAGGTGATTAATGTGTAGAAGAAGATATTTTCTTCATTTACTTTTTGTTTTCATCTCTGCTAGAATATCTGACTGAATGAAAGAGTGAATGTATTTTAGTTGAATCATGGCGCTGTGATATGAGTTACAGTTTTTCTACATCCAGCATTATGATGGTCTGCAGAACGGCTGATTACAGTATTAAAATATTTGAAATATCTTCGGAGGCGAACGAAATCGACACATCCAAAGAAGAAATTATAAATATTAGGTTTCAAATCTGAATGTTTAAATAAAAGGAAAGTGAAGTAAATTTGATACCTACATCAAAAAGGGAGTTTTGTAATATTCATAAAAATCGAATCGAAGTAAATCAGCCCAACTCATTCAATATTTAATTATTTGTAAACTTCTCTGACTTTTATTACAAAAGCCAACATGATTTTATTTACTTCTGATCTCTTATATTTCTGTAAAGTGTTTCTGTTGAGGTAGATTTGTTGAGAAAAATGAAAAAAGAAGCACTTTAATTCATCGCAAAATACGATGTGCTTTCGCGGCGTAATCAAAACATTTACGAACTAAAAATGTCAGAACAAATGTTTTTATTTAGTTTTATAAGATTAAAAGTTATTACGAAGGCAGTTTTTGATTGGACTAAGTTATCTGTTGATATATTTAAAAATGATTACACAAAACATGACTTTATGAATTATTAATCGAATTAGATTTTAATAAAACTGTTACTGTTATTTTTAAATTGATTATTTTCTTCTTGACTCTATTATTTCTTTAAAAGATGAAGTGTTTTCTGAATACTCTAACTATTCAGAATTGTTAGAAGAAACTAAATTCAGAAATGTTCAATTCTATTTCCAGAAGTTACATCCCACTTTCCTCGTTTCTTTCCATTCAGAAGTTAAATTCTATTTTCCTGGACTTTAAAGTCTTATCCATTCCCGGAAGGAGAGTAAACATGGAAGGAATGTTAGAATTAAATTCGTTTCATGAAAGATAAGGTATAAAGATTATGGAAGTTAGTATAATTCATATAGTGCTGCTGATATGGAGCATTTCTAAAGATATTAAACCTCCAATTTGAAACTGCCTGCATTTTTGATAACTATATACATAAGATTCAGTTCAAAAGGAATAGAAATTATGATTATCCTATATGAGGGAAAAGGTGTTGGGTGGGTGGGGAACACTAAAGAGGTCTTAGAAGTAAAAGTGTAAATTTAGAGTATTCAAATATGGCCATTTGACCTTTTCGTATGGGATCTTGAAACTTGTTAAAACAGTGGTGAAATCAATAAAATTAAAGAAGCTAATAAAAATAATAAATTAACAAATTAATTAATAAATTAGCAAGTTAGCTATTAAATTAAGAAATCATAATAAAAAAGAGTTAAGAAAATTTCAAATTGCGATAATTTAAGTTGCGCATTATGCTGCTAAATTAATTGAATAATCAAGAAATGAGAAGTAAATCAAAAGAAAATCATGTAAATGGGATAATCAATTTTAGGGCTTAATTTAATAAAACAAAATTTACTCCTGTTCTTTTTAAATTGAGTGTACACCCACGGACTACCCAAGTCGACATTTTTCCAAACAAAATTTTGTGCAGTTACCAAGTACTCAACAATTTTTTTAACAGATTCTCAACCTTTGCAGGTTTTGCCATGCTGAAATGACACTCCATTCAGGAATTAATTTCTTTTTAATTTTTATTTCAAATTAATTTATATGAATTATTTAATTGACTTGGTTTTGTTATAAATTTTTCCATTATTAAGCATATTGCTTTTTTCTTTTCCCTTTTCTCCGATTTTAGACCATCAGCCATAATTTTCATATTTTTTTTATATTTCCTTAATTTTAAAATAGGTTTCTGCCTTTTTATTAAAAATTTTACTTTTAGTAAATTTCCTTTTGATAAATTAATTTCCGTTAAAAATTTTGACTCGAAGTAAATTACTTTTAGTTTAACATGTTTGTTTTTCAAAAAATGTTCAGCAATTCTGCTTTGTTAGCAAATTTAAAGCTTTGCACTTAGTTCCTTCTAGTACTTTTCTTTTAATGCCCAATTTATGTTTATTTTTTAAATATTGAATTTATGGTTACGTAAGAACAGAATATATCACGTGACTATTTAAATTCGAAGCATTAAAAAAATCCTACTTTGTTGCGCATTTAAACCATTTTATTTACTTTTATATTTCAATTAAATAATCTTAATTGGTCCTTAATTTTTACTTTTAATTTTGAAATGTTTCAAGAATTCACAGTCATCTGCTATAATTCAGAAACATAGCTCTGTTAAAAATTCTTCGGTTGCTCCGAAGAATTTTACTCTTCTTGAGTTTTCAACAATTATATATTTTGTATCTTATATATTTTATATCAGGTTACTGTGTTTATTACTTTATCGAATTGTTTTTGCCCCACTTTCAGGATTTAATTTTGATTATACTTATATATATATAACAAAAACTTTATAAGGTATTTCTCCCGCAAGCCTTCGTGGTATAGTGGTCAGCACGCTCGACGCGCAAGCGAGAGGTCGCTGGTTCGATTCCCGACGAGGACCTTACTCATTTCTTCAGCTTCCTGACGATGAAAATAACCTAATGTCTGGACAAGTGGCACCCGAACTAAAAGGTGGTGGATGATGATTCGCCACCACCACGATTAGGCGAGACTAAAGCCCCTAATTCCCAATCGCTCTTTAAAAGGAGGAGTGTATAAGATATTTCTCCCGCCTTCCTCGCATGCCTTCGTGGTGTAGTGGTCAGTACGCCCGACGCGTAACCGAGAGGTCCATGGTTTGATATTTTACATCTCTTCTGCTTCCAAATAACCTAATGTCTCTACAACTTAAAATTTTTAAATTACATTGGTGAAATAAATTAAGAGAATTTACATATTTTATTGAATTGTATGAAAAGAACTCAACTGAAGAAAAAAAACCACTGCTTCTAGATAAAAATGCAAATCTTGTACGGCAAATACGTAAGCGTACACGTGTGTGTAGGCGGAGCCAGCAAAAATATAGGCTTTGTAAGCGCGTGGAGGGTAAGACGAAATGCGTTTGCTAGCATAACTAGGCCAATTTCTTGGTGTTATCTTGAAACAATCGGTTAAATTCATATCGGAACAGTAAAAATGAGTAACCACCAACGGTTAGATGATAGAATGAGGCGGCGGATTGTGGGGAGGCTAGAAGCAGGCAAATCGCAAGTCCAGATATTGTGTAACCTATGGAAACAGTTCCGGGATACTGAATCCATCGAGAAAAAGCCCGGGCTATGTCGTCCAAGAGCCACGACGGCCAGAGAATATCACTATTTGCTAAATGGGCGAATATGCGAGCCATAACAGACAGGCTACAGCTTCTCAGCTCTCTCGAGACCTGTATGCAGCCACAGGAACCCGTGTAACAAGGGTGACTGTTTCCAAAAGACTGAGTGAGAGAGGGTTGTTTGCCAGAAGACCGGCTGTTTGCGTCCCGCTCACGTCTGCGGACAGGAGAGTCCGATTAGCATGGTGCAGGCAGCATAGTGATTGGAGTACGGAACAATGGGCGACCGTTCTGTTCACCGACGAGTCCCGTTTTAACCTAAACACCGATTCTCGCCGTACTTTCATATGGAGAGAGCCAGGGACCCACTACTACCCTCCAATGTCTGCGAAATTAACAATTATGGCGGTGGCGGTGTAATGGTCTGGGGGGTATTATGTTGGATGACCGCACACCTCTCCACGTCTTTGGCAGAGGCTTTGTGACTGGTGTGAGGTATAGGAATGAGGTCTTGGAGCCCTATGGTTGCTTTTTCCGGGGTGCAATCGGCCCGAGTTCATCTTACAGGACGATAATGCGAGGCCACATAGAGCTCCTCTGGTCGACGAATTTCTCGAGAGTGACGATATTCGCCGGATGGATTTGCCACCCAGGTCTCCAGATCTCAACCCTATAGAGCATGTCTGGGACGCTCTGGGGAGGGTAATTGCAACTCGCTACCCCCTCCGAGAACCATCCAGGAACTGAAAACAGCGTTGCTGAATGAGTGGAACCAATTGCCACAGGCACTGATAAACTGCCTTATTTCCAGCATGACATCACGCTGTGATGCCTGTGTGGCTGTAAGAGGGAACCATACCCCCCATTAACCCATTTCTTTTCTGTCTTCTGCAACCGCTGCTTCAGACCTCCAGACTCCCATGAGTGTTAAACACGAACATGTGCGTCTATTATAACTGTAGAATGTTTATTTTGTTTGTATTATATCAGCCTATGTTCAACACCAAATTTTATTAAAATCTGTCCAGTAGTTCTGAAGATCGTAGATCAAATATACAAACTCTCTTAATTTATTTTAGTGTAGAAGGAACGCACATAAGTTACCACGAAAGACTGAAAATGGAGAATGTAGACATTATCTGGTGAAAGTAAACATATACCAAATACACCGGTGAAAGACCGATGGCCAGAGATCGTTATATTCGTATACTTTCGGACCATCACTGGTGTATGCCGACAGTACAAATAAGTCGTGGTGGAGGTCGAAGCGAGAAACCGAGAACACAGACAGAGAGGCTTTGTAAAAGCTATGGATTCGCGTGCAATTCAAAGTGTCATAGCAGTTTAAGTTGTTGCAATAAATAAGTCTGTATAACGTCAGTCATATAATTAGATTTATTACTCGTGTTATTTTTCTTTTCTCGTTTAGAATGTACTGCTCGTTTTTAAGTTCATCAGTTTACTTACATGTGTTGTTAATTAAGCTTCCTCCTATTTTAGCACATATCATAATATGCTTAAAGTATGATTTAAAAACGTAACAGAAATATTTTTGTTCTACATTTACCATCAGTTAAGAGAAGCCGACATTTGCCAGTGTGAGAAATAAGGACATTTAGCAAATATTTCGGACATACACCATCTGATTATGCGAGTGCTGACATTCAGATTTCGGTCTTTCACGATAACACACACACACACACATATATATATTGCATGTGTTAATTTATTTAATTATTTAAAATTTATTATTTTATTTTAAGAATTTTCTTTTGCATATACATGCATATACATACATACATACATATATATATATTTATATACAATATATATTGTATGTATATAATGTGTGTGTGTGCGGACGTGTATTTATTTTTTCATATTCTTAAAAATACAAGAAACTTCAAAAAATTGTTAAACCCTCAAAAGAAAAAGATAAATAAAACGCAAATATAAAGTGCATTGAAAAAAATAATTCGTAAAAAACTCTTCTAATTTCATTCTTTAAATTCAACAAAAATATTTTAAGGGAGTTTTAAAATTATATTTCAAAATTTATGAAAATAAAATAATAAATAATTTTAAAAGAATAAACAAGATTGATTTAGCTGAAAAATCTGGGGCCATTTTTCTAACGTCATGCTTCATGCAAGATTCAATTTTCAGCACAAATATTAAAACAAAATAATAATTAATAATCATACCTCTGTCTCGCACAAAACGTTATGTGTATATGTATTTTGTATGTGTTACTGTGAAAGCTTTTGTATATTACTTCGTATATGTTACTGTGAAAGCTTGTGGGTGTTATTTGTGAGTATAGCTTTGTGCTGCATGTTACTACATTTTTATATTTTGTGTGCTGCTCTAAATATAGTAATTGATCAATTAAGGCATAATCGTCTGTTATTATGAATATTCCTCATTGTCTTAGTGTGTTTGCTAAATTTTAGTAAAATTTTCACTTTTTCTAGGCATTTTGCATAATTTCGAAAGTAAGATTATGCAATATATGTAATGAATTTGATTAATTAAATAGGATATATTTTATTTTCTACTGTGGACTTTTGAATATTCAAAATCATCGGAAATGCGATTAATTCCTAATATCTGAAATAAAGTTATCAAAATCACCAAGAGGATAAACTTATTTCGTGTATATTGGAAACAAATCACATTTTGGGGGGATTAAACGCAAAAACCCATTATGATATGGAAATACCATATTAATTTCTTTTGCTGTAACTTATATATACAATCTGTGTTGCACACTCATCTGTGTTGCATTAGAAACCTACTAGGATCCAAATGATTACAACGGCGGAACATATGTATAAACTTTTTGTACGGGATTTAAATAAGCAGTAAAAGCAGTAATCAGCTGAATTCATTAAAATAATCAACTTTTATTGGATTTTCGGTGGCTGAATGACATGGCTGTAAGAGTTTTCGGGATTTTCGCTAACGGATAACGTTCCCTTAGTAAATCAACCATAAAGGCATACCTCCTTAGAAGTGACAATTGAACGATTCAATTCAATTCATGCAGTAATTTGACAAAGAGAATTTTCAGAGTTCCAAATATTTCAGTATTTCAAAGCGACCATCTTTCCTTTTGTCATGTTTGCGCTTTTTATGTACTATACAAGTTTTCAATAACATCCGTAGGTATATTACCACAAATAATTAATTATTCATTTAAGTACATCGCTGTGTTTCTTTCTGCGAAGGATATACGTACATAAAGAGAAAAGAAATCTAAGTATATAAATATAGATTAAAAAACCGATATATTTCACTTTTTCAAGAAAAATAAATTATTCTTCCCATGAAGCTGTTCACATGCAAGTCAATTCCTTATTGTCTCATAAATATTTGCTCATAACTATTTACGCAAGGGGGGAAGGAAAGGCTATAAAGCAGATTCAATTCGGCTCTTTCTCGAAATTACAATTTTTTACATCTGCGTTCCCCACCGTATCGCACCCTTTCTGAAGCACACGGTTTCGCAAAATATTAGATCCAAAATTTAAGGAAAAAGTGAGCGCAACTCAGATAAACAAAAACAATCTTTCCAGTTTTATCATATGATATTGCCGGCCGTTTTATTGGATAACTTTATGACCCCACACTCGACGTTTTGCATCTCCGAATTCCGACCCCCTACTTACGTCCCCTCCTGGAGTTTCTCTTTCCTCACCAGAAGTTCAAGTAAAATGCGTTCTGTTTCCCTACCTTTTCTTTGCATTATAGGAAGCTATCACTATTCGGCTTCTCGTTCTTCTTGCAGCAACAAAAACTGTCGGCTTGTGTGAATCGTAAGGTACCCTTTACTGCTGAAGCTCATAAATTCACGGCTTGTCCGGACCCGGGACGCATTTACGGTTGGCTTGCGAGTCTCAGAGATGCCATAAAGCTGTAAGAAATTGAAGACTGCCAGAATTACAAGTGTGATGCATAGCAAGAGGGAAGAGGTTCGTAATGTATGCAGAAGGTCCCGCGACGCTCTCTTGATGAATACGGGAAAGACCCGCGCTGAAGGAGGACAGCGGTTCGCGCTTTACACTAGGACATTTCGAGGCATTTGTAAGACACCCTTGAGAACAGCAGCCTCTTTGGAGATGGACCATAAAGCTTGCCTCTGCTTTTTTGCATTGCTAATAGAAGTAGAAGGCTCAAAGCGAGATTTCAGTCTGACCTCTTGCACTTATTCCTGGTTTGCCACGTCTCCGGGGTTATTTAACCACCCATACAAGTCCCGGCTACCCATAGTATCCCATGAGTTTTTCCCTTCTTTTTTTGGTACCAAAATAAATTATTTGGCGCATAAGAGAATGCGAGAAATGACAAGATGAATGGTTTTTCATCCCTGTGCTCAACTTTGTGCCTGCCTCTCCCTGCACTTGCATTTGATTTCTACTTAAAGGAACAAGAGCAGTCGTTTTCAAATTGTGAAAAATATGCAGATAAATGAAGGACAAGCTTAAATCTTTAAGCTCTCTTCTCTATAACAATGAAGGATGAAATTTTGACTCTCATCCTAAATCCTTGTCTGTTCCGTGAATTATCTGCGAATCCGAAATATAAAAATAAACTGTTATCGCAGATTTTTTTTTTTGTCTCTAGCAATTTGACTAGAGAGCAGTATAGAAGGGAAGTTAGTTCTCGTGTTCATTGTCGTTGTTTAGAAGATGAATTTTGCTTTTAAATCAAAAATGCTGAACATGTTTATTTCTGTGAAAAAGTTTTTACAAGTCAAAAAATTTTTTGGAGTTAGATGCTTGCAGCACGCTGTTCTCAGAATGTGTCTAGCAGTAGTTTGTCGTCAATCATCACAAATATCTTCTCTCCCCTTAATCATCTAAATGTACATTAGATGTAAGCCAAAACTTGAACTAAACAAGGATGTTTTCCTTCCCATAAATACTAGTTTGATAAAAAAAAGTGCTTAGCAGCATAATGTTCATTGCAACACTTTTACATTAATGGTAGCTGCATATTATATGTCGATTCCGTAGAATGTCTTTTTTTTGATAAACTTACATGGTCCAAATACATGAAAATGATAAAATATCCATTAAGTACTCACTAGCATTCTAATGTCATAATGCAGTATTTATAATCCGTAATGTAACGATCATATACAATTCTGCATACTCAGTTCTAGATTTATTACATAATGTTAATTCTATCAAGTAAATTATTAAGACCCTGAATTAATTCTACGATTATGAGGTAAAAAGATATTTCCTGCATCTAAGATCCCATACGCGACCAAATGAATGTTAACTGGAGTTCAAGGGGCTGAATTGGTTAACTGTATGACATTTTTCTAGTATTCTCCGTGTATCATAAAGACGGACAATACTCTTTTAATATCCCTTCACGAAACTATTGCAGATAATTCTCGATACCTTTGCCATTATTAAATTCCCATCTTCTTGTCTTACTTAATTAGGTGCAGAGAGGGCATTTAAAACCTTTATACGTAAGGTGTATGGTACTTTTTTCTCATTCGTTTTCAAATGCATACTTTCAGCATACCGAAGATGAAAAAAATATTCACCAGTTATAATCTGTTGTAGTATGAATCAAAATTTACATATTCTCAAAAGGTTTGCTTTAGTAAATTATTCACAAATGGAACATTTTTTCAAATATTGAAAATATAATTTTAAAAGTTGAATAAGTTTATAAATTTCTTTAACAAAATATAACTATTGAATAACACTTGAACTATTGAATAAATTGACTGATAAGAGTTAAATAGACTTGGGTTTTAAATTGCATAATAAATTGAAAATAAATAAAGTTTTTTGAAATTTCCAAACTTCACATTTCATATTTAAATAAGACGCTTCAAATGCTATTTAATGAAATTAAACTGACACTGGCACTGAATTCATTGCTGATATTTTTTTTGAAAAAAGTAATCCTTGGCTTAAGTATTGAATTAAAATGAAATTTATAGCTACTTTAGTTACTACTACATTATAATACATAGTGCTCTTTTAGTCGTGGATGATATGAAACTGACATTTATAGTTTCAAGATTTAAAGCACCTCAATGATTACTATTCCCTTAGTTTCACTTTATTGTTGAAACAATGTAACAAAACAAAGTAAAGAAAGGCATAAATTAAAGATATTAAAGATGCAATATGCGTATATATATATATATATATATATAAAGAAACATAAAAAGAGGCAAAAATTAAGAATAAATTTTTTATACCCGTATATTTACTTTTCAAGAAGCAAGTAAGGCAATGCTTATATATATATGTACATTATTTGTCATACATATATATATATATATAGATATATACATATAAAAGAAGTACCATAGAATTAAAAAATGTATGACCAAACTGGTCAATTTGCTTTATCACTTATATTACATCGTCTTTCCGAAAAATTGATAAGCTAATACAAATGATTTTCCCAAGGGTTCACTAGGTTTCTAACTTATATTCTCTTTATATTTAGATATATATATATATATATATATATGAAATAATATATATATTCATAAGAAAAAAATGCAAAGACTATGGGAACAATGGGAACAACGTTAAAAAACCAAGTCGAAATGCGCATAAGCTGCAGGTTCGTAAATCGTGAAAAAGATATTTTAAAGGAGATGAGGTAGTTAAGATGACTCCTTTACGGAAAATTACTAGTGAAGGTCCTAATCATTTAGAATCTTGAAAAAAGTCTCCCCTTAATGTAGTACTAGTAAACATTTGACTAATGTAAGTCATGAATAAAACAAAATGTTTGAAATGAGATGTTTTGTATTTGTTTTATTCATGACTTACATTAGTCAAATGTTTACTAGTATTACCTTATTAAATAGATATAAAATATATATATAAAATAAGCATTCTCTTCTCTCTTACATAAAATCTGATTTCATTATTTTCACAATATTTTGAAAATTAGACAGTAATTAAATTTTAGAAAAAGGAAGACACAACATTTTAAACAAATATTTAATGAGACAGTATTATATTCATTACAAAGCCACAACCCTTTAAAGTTTTGTATTAGCTGTGTAAAACACAGAAATTTTCATTATTCCCCTCTTAGAGCCATTTTAAAGGGAAACTATATTTTTATTGGAAAAGTATTAAGCAAAATTATGTGTTCGCATATCGAAACTCTGAGTCCACAGTCTGAAACTTATTTTCCAAATAGTAAATGAAACGAGTTTTCACGTGTTCCAGATCCCTTTCATTGTGAAGTGGAAACTGACAAGCTATTATTGAACGAAAGAGAACATTCAAATGAACTCTCTAATGAAGCCAAATTTAAAATGAAATCGCAAGCGAAGGCTATGGTTAATTTCTGGACCTCATTTTCAGTGAATATGGAATATAGTAAACTGTAAAATGGTGCTTTAAAAATTGTAATTTAGTTTACTTCTATGCATCTGTGTAAGAAAGAGTTTTCATCATTAACTTAAAGAGCTAAAACTGTAAAAGATGTAAGTGAATTTTCACTTTATCTTGTAAGTGTCTCAAATGCAGGGAAAGGGTGTAATGGACCCCTTTACTAATTCATATTTTAACTAAAGAATAACAGACCCTTTTATCAATTAAAGATTAACAGACGGCACCAATTCAGGCTTACAGAAAGCAACAGTTAGGCCTTAACTCAAAGATAACGGATTAACTAAAATAAGAACAGTAAGTTAGTTTAACGGCTGCACAATTAGAATACGTGCAAGATGGCTGTGAGCTAAGGTCGGAGTAACCAAACAAATTGCAAGAATAACTCAACGTCTCAGAATACTATTCGCAAGAGAATCAAATTAGCAACGTGGCCTTAGAGCAGGCAGAACACGCTCTGATTCTACCCTACAAAACCGTCCTTTAAACAGTCTGTTCTATCTATCCCATTTGAGTATCATGCCAGCTAGAAATTTACATTCTGGCAGGAAAAGGGAAATAAGGACGATAGAAAAGTAAATTAGCATAAAATTAGAAACTTAAACGTGAAATATGCCAGAGACTAAATAAAATAAGCTAAAGGAAAAAAATAAAAAAAAAAGCTAAACTAAAAAAATCTCAATTAAAGAAAACTGAAGAAAAAAAGAGGTGGGGGGGGACAGAGAGCTGCTTGATGTATGTACCGATCTCAAAGTTGAGCTTACCAGCATATAGCCCAAAATTGAAAAGCTATGTAAAAATCGGCAAGTTCATCCATGTCATGCTATGAGTACCAGTTTATTAAATTCTTAGGTAAAACATAAATATTATCTCAACTCTAATAATTAACTTTTAATTATAAAAAACGAATGTGCGTCTTTTTCTATTAGCTTGATTGGTTAGCACTGATATAAAATAAAATTAATTTTAATTAACTGTATTTTTAAACTGAAAGTATGCCGATAGTAGCATATATTAAAAAAAAACAAGGATCAGGGTAAGGTGGTTGGGTTTGATTTATGTGATTATGGGCTAACCCTCGAGGGCTATCTGCTAGGGGAAGAGATGCATTCGTGGAGGACTTTCTAAGGGAAACTGGCTCGTACGCGTGTTGCACATGGGGAAAACCACAAAAGCTCCCACGCAGTTGGCCCGTTCGCGCGATTCAAACCTCGGCCCGAACTACCGGTGTTCAGCAACTTTACTGCTCGGCCACTTTTGAGCCCAAAAGTAAGGTGGTCTGCAGAACTCTCTAATTTATAAAAATTATCTCCACTTGGAGAAAGCTTCAAAAACGCTGCTGTAACATATTAAACAGCCTCTGTAAATCTTTAAAAAGGCCTTTTTTATTTTATTATTGTTTCTCACATCTATTACATTTAATCGCAAATCATATGTTCATTGATCATGACTTATGTAAAATTAACTCTAATTGCATCGGGAGTGAACTGTTCAATTTTGGAAGCCTAGTATGATGGAAATAATTTAATCTAAAACTATTATTCATTACTTTATTCGCTATTATTTCTTATTATTCATTATAAAAACTAAACAGAAAAACGCAGTTTCCATTAAATGGCATAAAAATCTTAATTACATTGCGTATCTTATGTTATATTAACGATCGTATGAATGAACGTTTATGCTCTTTTTTGCGTTAAGGTAGGTACGAAGCTCACAATGTTATAATTGTAAGGTTATCATTTTAGGAAACTAAAAATAAGCACTTTCCTGTTATGCTCCTGAAGTGGAAAATCATGATAACTAACTCTTTTACAGATTGAATAAATATAAATATTCACAAGAATGATCCGTCGTAGCGTTATTAAATTACGTATTATTTATGATCTACTCATTTCTCTGTCAATGGTCCAGATAATTTTCCTTATAATTGCACGGTGCATAAATACATATAGTCAGTTGTATCCTCGTGAAGTAAAGCATTTACATAATTTCACCGTAGGTGCTAGTAGCTTCCCGAGAACAGCTGCTTAAGTTAATTATCCACACTAATAAAATAAGTAATAATACTATGCTCAGAAGAGAAATAATATTATATATAGAGACTGGTTTGCTGTTTATTGCAATTCTTTATATAGTATTGAACCTTTCGTTGTAAAAATTATTTTTTAATGTAATCGTAATTGTCTTTTTGCATTGCATAATATATACTAAGTCTATACTAATACTACAAAAATCAGTTCTCATACCTTTACAGCTCGAACTCCTTGATGGTAAGCAAGATATGCAGAGAGGTGGATGGGTTAAAAGAAAGTCCCATAAAAATTACATAAAAGAACATGAATCACATCAAGAAAATAAAAGCTTTAAAGAACTAGGAAGCATTAAAAATTACTTATTTTTTACATGAAAAATTTTTTCATCAAACATCATCTGGTAATAGAATTTACACATATGATGATATTTAATTACAGCTGAAAGTTGTCAAAATCGCCACTGTAACATTTAATATAGTGGAAGATTTTATAAACATGAAGGCTTAATACATGCATAGTAAAACCATGAATTTTAAGTTTCTTCCAAATATTTTAAACGCATTATGTAAGCATTACCTAGTAAACAATAAACTAAAGCCACAAATTGAAATATAAAATGTGCATCACAGAGAAAGTATGCTTCTGTTTAATATAATATAACAGAATACATTTTGGGACATGTTTCTGAGATTTTTTTAAGTAGAAGTTATAGTAATATAAAAATATGTTCTTTGAGATACGTTCTGCACTCATCAGTGGAAATGCGAAAGTATAAAATAATTTAAACTCGCAGTAACAATAAAAAATCTTAACTTTGGCATACGCAAAAAATATTGCTGATATTTTCCTTCCAGGTTTACAAACAGAATAATATTTTCGCTGCTTTCAGAATTAAATATAATTTTCAGTACAGTAGTTACCAAAAAAATAAACCCCCCTTTTTCAATATTTCACATATCTCAGAAACATTACAAGAAAAGAAAAAGTTTAGATTTTGTCACATTTCGATTGCTATGCCTAAAAATGTCCAAAAGTTTCTATAAGTTGAATTACGTTTAATGGAAAAAAACAAGAATAATCTATTTTATAAACATAGCTAAATAAAAAGAAAAATAACGAATACATGCTTACTTTTTCTGTGCACACATTTGCTTAAAAATGAGTAAGTTAAGCGGTTTGTGACAAGCTGTTCGTAAGTTAAGTAACAACTGCAGGTAGTTACAGGAGCACAAGCATTTCAACTAATTGCAGTTTCATTTTTATCAAAAATACTCAACAGATGAATGACGTGGAAATACTAAGTTCTTTCTAAATTCCTACCGACATTTCTAAGGTAGGAAGAGCTTCCTTCTGCTTTTTATTACGGATATGCTTCTGATGGACTAGGAATAAAGAGAAAATGCGTCGTAGTGGCTCATTCAGAAGCTTAGTGGCTGTATTTCTCTAAAATATATTGCTCATATCAAACAATCAAAAGTAATTTTCATTAAGACTAAATTTTAGCGACCGTATCTGGATTTGGGAAGATCTGACTTGCCGTCACATGCACAATTTACTCTAAATCTCTAACAACGATAGTAATAAACATTTTATACCTCCTAAACTTCATCATTTCATATTTATTTCATTTCAAAACCTGCTCATAAAATAAATATATGCAGAAAAGAAGAATTATATCACATACTATGTCTAATCGCTGTTGAAAAATTCGTAGCGTAGAAAAAATCCGCATAAATAGCTTAAAATCTTATGAAATAATTATAACTGACTCAAGTAAATACTATGAAGTAATTATAATTGACTCAAATGAATGCAATATGTTGAAGCAGAAAAAAAAACTTCATTCCTTTAAGTTGGGCAGATTAGATTGAGGTATTTTTTTCCGTGAATATATAAGGTCATTTTTTCTTCCCAATTTTAGCAACGTTCAGCCTTTCGTATGCAAATTATATTCGTTTTAGTAAGCAATGATTATGTCACAGATCAAAAACACAAGCTTTTTAAATAAATTAATATTTTCTACATTTGATTCCTTTTAAGGAAAATTAATTACGATGAGAAGAAACAAAGGAGAAACATTTCCCATTCGTATTCTTAATAACAACAACAAATCCCCAATTTTTATTTTTGTTAATGAAAGAAGCTCGAATCAAAATACTCTAACAATCAAATTTGTCCCGATTTAGAAGCCATGTATTCTGTTGCTAGGTGCAAATTTCTTTCTAACAGAGCTGAGAAGTCGCAAAAAGGTCTAATTTTCAAAAGAATTCGAATCCATAAAGCTTCTTTTCTTCGGGAAAAACTCCCCTATCCGCGTAATATTTGTTTCAGCCCTTTGATTCAGTTTCCTGACTGGATGTTCTTGCAGTGGTCCCTGGAGCCCAGCTAAAGCCCTTGGCTGCCCCATGAACCATTTGCGCCCTGTGGCCAAGCTGCTCATTTCCCGTCATGTTATAGTTATCTCCTAGCTACCGAATGGCACCCATGGCGTACATCAAGCTCCGATGCTCATAGTGGACTGTTAATTATAGTCCAGGTCATCGGCATAGGTCAGTCAAAGGATCCTCTGGGTACGAGTACAGCGCTTGCCGCCATTTTGGTTTACCTGAACACAGTTATCTCTTTGTCTAAAAGCTTTTACTATTTTTTTCGCTGACCAGTAAAAGCGTAATTGTTCGGAAACCATACATATTTCATAGAATATTCTAAGTTATTATTGATAGACAACATATAGACAACATATAAGAAACTGTGCAGTGGAAAAGTTCTAATATAAAGTGAAAGAAATTAATTTTCTAAATTTAATTATTCTCTCACTTTTTGTCTGCTCTTCCTTCCGTTTTGTCATTATTATTATTATATGTTTTATATCAGTTTAGGAGTTGTAAATCAGGTCATGTTATTATGCAAGCAAAAAACTAGCATCTTCAGAAAAAAAATGATTACACTTTACAGAAAATAATGCAACATTATTTGAGAGAAAATGTTTTAAAATATTTGTGATAATCTTTTATAATTTGGACTAAAATATTAAATAAGTACAAGCAATAATTTGAAAATGCTTATAAAGAAATTTTATTAAAGTTATAAATAATTTAAAATCGAATCTATAAAGAATATTAGATTATTATTAATTTAATTTGCCTGAAACGAATCATGGTTAAATTGCTAAACAAATTTCAGGCTGTTATAAAATACGATCTAGGAAAGAAGATGCAGCTTAGTTTCAGTAAGAAAGCGGATTAAAAAAGATCTATAATTGAAAAACATTTTAAGAAAACAATGGAAAAAATTATAATTTTTTAAGAAAACTCAAATTCGTGATCATCAGGAAGTCTTCATAATTGAATAATCCTTTTTATGCTTTATTTCATTTTGTTTTATTTATTTATTTACTTTTTGGTGAATGCAATTTCTAAAATCCAAGCCTACATTAGTTTGAACCTCTCTTCTTCTAAACACTTTCCTAAATTCTTGGCCTGGTAAACAACTTTTCTGATATTTCAAAGAAATATTTTAAGAATGCGTCTTAGGTAAGATTTTTACGATGTTATTTTTACTACAAAAAAGTGGTTCTTCGCTCTATCAATTATTTTTATTTTAAAGCCAAATGATTTTAGAGTATTAAATACTATCTTTAATTTGAAACTGGATCTTTTACTGAAATATTCTGAGTGTGTTATTATTTTTATGTGCACTACATCTATAGTGAAAGAGAAATATTATATACATGCACCCAGAAATAGGAAGCGCGTATTATAAAAGATTTCCCAACGGTGAGTATTATGTGAACTCTCATCTACTGCTTTTTATACATAAAAGGAGTCTATGTGTATTATTTCTGAGACAAATAAAGAGGAATTCGAAAGCCGCGTTTACAGGACGAAGAAAGATTTCATTAGATTATGGACATTTTCCCTTTCCTCTCCTTTAGTTGCAATTTTTCCTATTGGGGAACTCAGATGATTCTTACAATTGATTTTTGTAAAGCATTGCTTGGACAGGAACCGGGACATAGGATTTATCTATCTGCAGGCTAGGGTTTTGACAAATCTTTGGTATAAAAAGTTTTTAATTTTTTAGAGAGCTCAGTGAAGAGTTGGAGCTTTTAAATAGTATAATTTTTTTGAGTTACATTAAAGTTTGTCCTAAACTAAGTTTAGCACATCCAATCTATACAGAATTAAGCATCATGGGTGCTTTAATTAGATTATTGAAAATTTATCCTGTCTCTTGAATTAAAATTTCAACTAACGGAAATTGGATATTTACATTTTTCTTCTAAAAATAATTTTATAAATGTATTTTTAAAACTGAAGTATTTTATTTCCAAAACTGCTATAGCTTCGAATTAAAGAAAATAATGAAAATAGCCAGTATTGCCTTATATCCGAATAGGTACAAGATTGTCTACATTAGATAGTAGAATCAACGAAGTGTATAGAATCAACGTAGTATATGAAAATTCGTGTAGGTTCCAGCAATTTTTGTAACCGGATGGCAGCACGAAAATCAACGAAAACAGATGTTTTGTATTGAATCCTTATTTGGAGTTCTGCATACTAATAAATTGGCTTGAATTAAACAGTTTTTGACATAATCTAAAGAAATATTTGTCAAAAGGAGTGGGTGATGAACCAGTCTGTTGCTCACAATGACAGGATGTGAGTTTTTGCCTCCACTGCGTCTTTTCTACGCACACATTACGTATCTCGAAATTTGAGCCAAGGAAAGCTTACCATTACTACACTATGAGCTGTGATTAATTAAATAAAGAAGCAAAACGTAGATTAAACTATAACTTTCTCTTGCTTTACGTAGAAAAAGCCTTGTATTAACTTTTATGAAGCGCAGTACACTTCATCAAAGACAGATTTATGCTAAGATCTTAGTACTCTGTGTAACTCTTTAAGTTACAGAAGAGAACTGAGCATTCAATCATGTTAAAAGTATCAAAGACAGACAACATTTCGTATAGTTTATACGTGAGTCTAGGTATGGTTTACAAAGCGGATATTGACGATTTTTGAAATAAAAAGAATGAGCTAGATCAAAGTTTCGATTACGTCTAAAGTTCTTTTTATGTTCTTTATGGGAGTACAGATCAGTATAGACTAACAAATGGGAATATCAATGGCCGGATATAAGACATAACATATTGGTACTTTTTTGTATGTCCTTATACTAAAACAGAAGAAACGCAAAGAAGATTTGAAACATAATGCTGGACTACTCTGAGCCTGAGTGATGAAACAATCTATTTAAGAAGAAAGTTTTGGCCATCTGATCTGGTCAGCTCAACGTTTCAATCTAAATCTGATTCAGCATGAATGGAAATTACTGCCCTTAATATAGCAACTTATAACTTGCAAGAGGAATAATCGTTATTCTGCATTGTCATTGTCATAAAGAACACTGAACATCGCAATGGCTTGGCAAATGGCCTAAGAGGTAATCTTATTACATGTTGAAGTAGTTTCTGCTTTGCGAGATGACGTCTAATTTTACAGGACATGTTCCTGTATTACGTTTTCCCGAGGAAAATTATTTCCCCTGTAAAATACTTTTGCATTCTAAAATTTCTAATGCAGTTTTTATTTCTACAGAATTACCTTAAAATTGTTTATGAAGATTTTTTTATCATGATTTTTTCCTTAATTTATGGAAATTAATGTATATTGGCATTAAAGACCTCATCTTTACTGAAAAAAATCGCCAAAATTCAAACCCAAATTTTAAAAATATAAACCAGGTTTATCAAAATGTAAACCCAGATTGTCAATAACATTTTTAAATCGAATAATTTAGGTCATTGAAATATGAAACAAGCGTTTTCAGTTTTTAAATGTATTTTAGTCACAAGGAAACGAAAATAACGGCGCATAATTACGTTCCTCCCAAATGCATGTGAAAACTAAGCAGTATGGTTCATACATAAAAATAAATCAGTAAAAATTAAAAATAAAACGGGTACATGTTTACATTTAAATTCACCGAATATATGAGTAAGTCGAAAGAGCAGACTGCCTGATAGGCCTCAATTATAAATAAAAAAGGACTGGAATATCCAATGATCCTTTTGCGATTATCGGACATTCTGATACATATGAAATTCTGTAAATTTTCCATAATTTTAATGCGGACAACATTTATGATGACACCCGAAATTCTCGAACAAGAGAAAAATTTCACATAACTCCATCGAAATCTTCTTCGAATTGCTACATTTTCTGGAAGCGTAATGTTCCTAATTGTACAAAAATTTCTTAAAATGGAGTTAATAAGCTAATGTATAACTGGAAGAATCAGTAATGTATTTCCTCAGGAATTTTAATTAAATTTTGAGCAAAATGTTAAAGTTCAATGTTACATATTTCTACAATTCTAATAAAATCGAAATAGAGAACAAATTAGTAATACAAATGTATGTTGAATAATTATATGTTGAGTTGAAACTAGCTTCACTTGGTTTTGAGACAAACTTTAAAATTTGTAAAGCTTCTTTTCAAATTAAATTTTATCTGCTGAAGTACTTACATCAGCCACATTTCATAAGCTCAGTGAAATATTATTCATGAATCGAGAATAGCGCAGTTGAAGTAAGCTAACTCTGAGACAAATGAAAGTAACATCATTTTGGCGAAACTTTCATTTTTCTAACTTTCTACTAAACACATTTCATAGGAAAAGTAATCATAATAATAACAGCAGAATGTAATCGCTGAAATACAGGCTTTAAGCGTATTAAGTGGATACCGAAAATATTTTTGATTGATGTTGTTATTTTAGGAATCACTCAAACTCCACAGACATGTACGAAATATTTGGATACAAAAGAATTTGTTAATTACTTTTTTGTGTTCATTCAGTGCTCAAAGAAGCTTGTTAAATATTCTACTTCAAAATTAAATTGGATCAAAAAATCATATTTTAACAAAAATAATTTGAAAGGAACTTATTTAATATTTTATGAACTGGAAGATTGAAATTTTCTCCTTTATGTAATCAGTGTGCTTCTTAATTTATACTGAAATACTGAAGCTTAAATTTAGTTTCTCTCCTTTAATATTTTCCATATGCTTCCGACTCTCTCTCTCTCTTTCATGTAATAGATCTTAGAGTGTTAGTTCTTCAGTTTATGATTCCCATTTCATACTCTGTCATCTGTTACGGAAAATAAAGTATTTGGCATTTTTTTGGTGTATTGGAAACACATGTGGACATAGTAATTTTTACTACATCAATGTATACAATTTTGCGTCCTAGGTAATTCAAATTTCATAAGTCATTTTCCAAAACATTGATGTAACACTGTACTAAATATAAGTACATTTAATAGTACTGTTGGTATTATTTACATGTACCTCTTATGAAATGTTTGCGAACTATGTTATTATAAAATCTTAGCGTCCTTTATGTTTACTTCTCATCACAAAAGTTAGATATATATAGCAATTATGTTTCCTTATAAAAAGAATGTGAGAAAGTGTTTGGATGCTTTAGTATATGAGTCAAATCAAAACCATTTCCATTAAATTTTATTATAAAAATGCTGCTCAACAGGGTTTTCTGCAGAGCGTTCACGCTTAAGACCCAAAATGGCGACCATTGTCACCTCTTCCGCTTGCAAGGTTTTGGATCAGGGGAGTCTTATCTGTTAGCTATCTCATTAACACATACGCTGACCGCTCCTAAAAGTTTTAGTTCTTTGTTGTTGTGGCTGCTTTTGTGGTCGGGAGGAAAGAAGCGGTAGTTATCAGAGATTTATCGGAATCGGAATTTTCCGCGTTTGTAATACAGCTGCAATAAAATTTCTTTCTTTATGATAGCTATTTGAGATATCCTAAAACATAAGAGATCGACAGGTAGCTTCAATTTACATCACCAAGTGCGAGATTTCTTCAGAAAGAAAGTATTTATCAGCTTTTATTTAAATTCTGGTAATTTTTAATCACCTTCAAATATCTTATTAAGAGAAAAGCGATTTATATCTCCACTTATAAATGTTTAAATATATACTTTTGTTATACATCGTTTTGTTGTTCAGTTCACTTTCTTCTAGTCCTGCAACAAGGTAGGAACAGGACATTCCAGTGAAGGTGAAATTAAAAATATTTAAAGTCAGATTTATAACAGTACTGCAAATATCAGTGTAATTATTGCAACATATTTCTCTGCTGTCTGCCCTATTTATATTATGAACTATCTTCTGTTGCAAGAAGCGAAAGAGAACTGTCACTATGACTAAGAAGAGTTAAAATAATAGAAACGAATTTGTTTTGAATTCAACTGAAATGGTAAGAGTGATAGAAAAATAATTAATTACAATCAGATCAGATACTTCAACGAAGTCGAAGTAAACATTATGTCATTTCTTAGGATATGAAGTATATCTAAACACTGAAGGAATCAAATCTTCATCAGAAAATTTTATAATGATGAAGAATTAAAATACCATTTTGTTCAATAACTGAAGAGTATATTTTACTTTCTATATAAGGTTCTCATACAAGTAGTCAAAAGCATCATTATTCTCAAAAGAAAATAGGTAAATTCTATGTATTATAGAAATTTTTAAACTGAAATAGTATAAAAATCTTGTTTCACAAGCCTGCTGCACATCATACGCACACGAAGAGATTACATATCTTTTAAATAACCTCTTACTGAGGTATGTTACTTATAAATGGTGGGTTTAACAGAAAATAGAAAGAGTTACTTAAATGTATTAAAAATGCCCGCATTTCGGAATATGTTATTTAATCTATGCCAGAAAAACCTTTTCCTTTCTGGTCTTCTTTACAGGAGCTAAGCCAATTATATAGCTTCTTTTCAGAGCTTAATTGAATATTGTCATCTGACGTCACTGGTGCTTTTGTGTATTCCTTAAAATGTCACTTAGAAATACTACTTTCTTTCTTTTCGCCATCGCTGGTCCACAGGATTAAGTGCTCATAATTGGATGCTTGTTCCTCAAAGGGTTGTTTCCTTGTTTTTCATTTTCATTTTTATTTATTTATTTTTTTATATAACGTATAATAGAAAAAGTTACATCGATCTCTGTTGAACTTCGATTACCTTCGTGGAGAACATTTTAAGGGAAACTGGCTAGTATGCACATTACACATGGAGAAAATATGAAAACGCTCATGCATCCAGCCAACTTGTCGTGATATGAACCCCGGACCGAACTACTAGAACTAGTTTGTTTTACTGTTAAATACAATCTGTGATTTTAAGTTTTTAATTTTACGGCGAAATTTAAGATTAATCAATGTTACATCCAATTCGTCTGAAAATATTTCTTAGTTTGATTAAAATTGGAGGTAAATTTGATAAAGTATGAGGTCAAGAACTTAGCTACTTAATTTATTAATTTAAATAAATTCGAAGAAGTGCTTGAAGTTTAGAAGGATTAATCATAAGATTTTGAAGTTTAGAAGGCTGTAATTATAATGATATATAAACTACAACTATAATTACTTATAACGTTAAGTAATATGCAAATGTAATTAACGATTGGCTGAATTTATGGAAATATTATAATACTGATGTAAAAAGTGGACTAAGTGAATAAATTACAGATTTTACACTGTGATAACTTATGGTTTATTACTTACTGTAAAATAAGTACTACTTTATTCGATACTCGTATATACTTATCTCATCTTATTTTTGTAATATGAAGAATTTTGGAGGCCATGAAATTTTTTAAATTAGCCTACTTATGAGTCTGACTTTGATCTATTTCAATCCACCATTTGATTATTTTTGTGTAAAGTATTCTTCGGATTATATGTGTGCGGAACTCAATGCTAGAGGAACAGGTGTTTAATAATTTTTTTTCGCATAAGACGAATAATAATTTCAATCAGATGCTGAAATTATGTCAAGTAGTTTTAATCTTTATACCTTTTCTTTAAAATATAACAAATCTAAAATTTAATGAAATAAAAGGAGGGCTGTATTTAAATAGCATGTATGTAAAACTAAGTTGTTAGTGAGAACATTTATATCTATACAGTAAATTGCAGTTTGATTTTTTGTCCATAATCCTAATATTATTTAAGTCCTTAACTGCATATTGTTCCTTAACAAACGCAACTATATATAATCGATTGCTTTTTGTAAAACAGTGCTCTAACCTCATCATCTTATTATTGTTCTCCGGGTAAATAGGTTTGAATTAACTTTATTTATCTTTATAAGGAAGTAATGCTTTTTCCGATTCGTGCTTTTGGGGTGTAATAGGGAGTAGCAAATAGAACATCCATAGTTCGAATATAGGTGAGTGGGCGGCTATTTTCTTACATATCTCCCTCCAAGAATTCTAAATGCATGTACAACTATAATTGTATTGTTCCATAATTTGTCATGATTTGGATTGAACCGACTGAGAATCAGTCCTCTCCCCAGCCTCTTTTTAAGTTGGTGAGAATGTAAGGAATTTTTGTCTCGTTCTGTGCATGTTATCGCCATGTAAGTAGTAGTATGCCTAAAGAGCAATATTCTGGTTCAAATACCGACGACATAACTGTTTTTACGGGTTTTCTTTAGCGAAAAACTTAATACATATACACGTTTCAGTTACACTTTTCTCTTCTGGAAATTCACTCTTCATATAATGCATCTATTCAGCATTTCTCGATCCTTTATGAGATCTATGTATAAATTCCAGTTCTAATCTTCTGCCATAAATCAATATTTCGTTTTAGGCTATGAAATGTTTCATCAGTCTTTGTGATTATTATTGCGAACTTTAATATCTCATAATCTTTTACTGTTTGTCTTTTTTAAGAATTTATTACTCTTCATGTCTTTTGTAAGCATAGATTTAAATTATCAACTGTTAAAATTTTAGCTTACTGTAAGTATCGATATAAAGCAAATAAAATTTGATTCCTGTAAAACGGTTTTACTTAACGAAATCATACTGTCGCTAAAAAGCTACATTTACAGTATACAAAACTTACTCGCTTATTACCGATTTGGGCACATGGAGTGAGTACTCCAAAATTCCTCGGCTATTTCTCACTCATAAGGAAACAACTTTGACGTACTCGTATACGTAATTTTTAAACAGAAGTAAGCTATAAATATGAGCATTTTAAGAGTAAAAAGATAAATCAGTGTGAAAAAAATGAGTGTTAAACTCGCTTTGTTTTTTTTATTCTCGAATGGCTGGGCTACATTTTTAAATAAATAAAGGGTTAAAACTTAACATTTTGCACATACGTCATTATTTTCTCCTGAATTCAGTGCCTGACTAAACTACTTGATGCTCTGGCAGATACAGATATTATGTTAAATTCATAATGAATTTTGGGAAAATATTTTTTCTCTAGTTTTCCCCTCAATTAATTTGAAATTTCTTTCATATTTTAATCAAAGAACATATATTTTATTCAACCGATGAGATTTTTAATACATTAATTCCATAAGCTGTTGCGTGTATGTAAACGCAATTAAAATATTCTATTTTGTTCTTTGGTTGCATCAACATTTTCCTTTTCTTAACTTCTTCATTTTAGCAAGCTAATCAATGGAACTAAATTTTTTGTACTAGGAAACTTGAGCTTATTTCATTTACATTTTAAAATAATATGGTTAATTTATTCATGAAACTTTTAAAATTTTGTATTTTCTGTTAGAGAGTAAATTTATAGCAAATTTTATCTCAAGCGGCAGTCAAGTTTCAAGAAATATCAAGCCCGCTTTTGCCCATATAGATCTTTTCCCTAGGATATACTACATTCAGAATTATTTTAAGAATGAAAAAAGTGAAAGAGAGAAACTTAACAGAAAAAAATATGCTATATGAAGGCTTATTTCTAGCACTGTAAAAAATTGTCCTTGTCTTTTTCGAATACGAGCAGTAAAAAAAAATAAATTCAAATGCAAAATGCTTTCTGAGCTATCTCTAGCTGCGCAAAAACCTGTAACATTATCTTTGAGGGTGGCAGCCCTCTGAGAACTGAACATATAGCATCAGATAAAAGCCATATTTTTTTGAAAGATTTATTGAACAGTTCTTTCCAATTCCCATGACCGACTATTTCTCCAAGCACTGACCAAAGCTAAAGATGGCCCTAGTTTTCTTTTTTTCTTCTAAGACATACGAGTTACGTGATAAGGGGGCCTTCTTCCAAGTAACTTCTAGATTGTCTCTGTCTGATTCACGATAAGGCGAATATATCAGGATGTTACAAAACAGTACAATAGCACACAATTACGCCGCCTGTTGTAATATCATGATACTATGTTTTGAGAAAGTCTCAAAATGTAATACTTGAAAAATGTTACAGAATAATGTTGCACCGTATCTGAAAATACATTGGGAGAGTTTTAACATATCAAAATAGATGAAGTAAAAGGGATCTTTAAAAAGTGGAAGTAAGACAAGTTATAGAAGTTTACGTGTATTTAGAAAAACTTCAGTAATAGCGTATATTTAATAAATTTTAGTAATTTAGTAAAAGCAAATTAGTAATAGCTATTGAAACCTTTCTTTACGACTAAAACTTGGTAGCAGAAAATGAAGTAAATGTTTTTGGCATTTGCTGTGTGTGTAAATTTCGGTAAAGACTTTCTTGATTTGATTTTTTTCCAACAAAATTCAACAATTTATAGACAGGAGCAAAAGGTAAACAGGAGCAAATAAAGAGGGACTAAAAATTACAATAATTACCGTCTGATTTCCGATAAATTAAGTTTTTCGATAAGCACTATGCACTTAAACAAGCCATAACATGATAATTATTGAGATAAACGAGTCTTGAAAACTGCAGTTCAATTACTACTTAGATTATTATTGTTGAATTCTCTCGCTTGTCTAATAATAATATCAGATCAAGTCCAAGAACGTTATCGTGGCTACGAGTGTAGAACTGAATTTGACGCCTTGAGAGCCTTATATGTAAACTTTGCCCGTTTCCGTCCCAATTTTGAGCCCATTTTCCCTAAGGATGGGTCCAAGAACCTCCCACGCTTCTGTCCCTATCACCAAATCACTCAAAGGGACTTCCGGCTCGGTGTGTACTTTAAGTGGCTTCAAACCGCAAAGATACGACACATTAACATTAACAAACATACAAGGCATCTCCGAGATTCGAATCCTCACCCTATGATTTTTTTTTACAAATGCCAAACATTAGCGCTTAAGCCACTAGTTCACGGGCTTTCCGGTACTTTTTAACAATGTTCTCATACCGAGAAAGTGCAATACAATTATTTAAATGCTCAAAAATCGTGGGCTGACTGGAGTCACACAAAATACAGTTTGGAGAATCTACCACTCCAATTCTGTAGAGGTGGTCTCGCAAACAGTCATGTCCGGTCAGACATCTAAATAGTCTAATTATTTCACTTTCTTTCTTTGAAAACTGGGAATGAAAATTATCTCTTCCCCCAGAATCTTCCAACTCTTCTCCATAGCACGTTGAATCATATCCTGCTTAAGAATTTTCTCAAGAGTCAGGTTAACAAACAATTTAGTCGTATAAAAAGAAAGTGGTCTATTAATGCATTGCATTATCAAAGTTCCTTTCTTAGATACAGCAGATAGACCCCATGATATAGCAGCCAGCAGCTCTGATCGGTATACGAATCAGCGCGAAAAATTGAGCTTCATTTAAAATGCCTTTCATTTAAAACTAGAATGAGATTTTACTCTGTTACTATTTTAGTACTAATGTTTTGATAACACTTGAAAACGTTAGCTTAGTATTGTAACTATTATTTTGTTTTATAAATATGGCGATTGCAGTATCATTATGAAGAATGAAGGTTCGTGAAAGATTTTAAGCTACAATATTGGATCATTTTCCAGTGTTATGCCTTAAGCAAAGATATCTGGTTGATTTTATCATGTAGAGGCTTATTTAATATACTGCAGTTATTAAATAATAACAAAGTTTAAAAAATTTTAAATATGAGTTTTATCAAAAATACGCATTTATATTTTAATAACTTGTTATCCTGCTGTGAATTTTATTTCAGAACACTTACGTAATCTGTCTACAATACCGGACAAAAGATACATTACGTGTATTTGGTATTTTTTAAACGTTGCACTAGAATAGCGGCATTAATAAAGATATTAGGAATTTTTCGAAAAAAGGTACAAGAAAAACAGTTGTTTCTTTGCCATAATTTTTAGTTTTATAAAAAAATTCTTTAAATGCAAAAAATAAAAAATTTTGTTATGCGCAAATATATGTAAATGTTAGGAACAAATGTGTTATTATGAAATATCATTGATAATAGAGCTCAAATAATAATTTACACCATTAGAAACAAAAAATGTAATGTAAAAAATAAACACTAACATTATTGCAATGCATTAAAGGAAGAAAACAACAGTATTATTATCAAAGAGAGCAAAGATCACATGAAAATCTTGTTGTTTAGTCAGTTATATAATTTCGGTCTATGGAAAAAAATAATTTATTAACTGTATATTTTGAAATGCTATCGTAGAAAACATAATGCATCTATTGAGCTGTCACTAAGCTCGAATGTATGTACAAATTACTAAAGTTTTGTGTACAAATTACATGCAAAATGCTTTTTCTATATCCACGTTGGTTGGTAGCAATGTTAATAATAAGTGATGTACTTCCTCTAAATATTTGTCTCAATGTCCTCCATCTTTTAACAATTTGGTCTCTCCGTCTGGTGGTTTTGGATAGATCTATTTTTTATATTACTTTTATATTATTCTTAGTGTCATTTTTTATTTATAGCTAATTTTAATTTCGTCTCTACAAACAATTCTTTTCCGATATTAATATCAACATCATCTTCAACGAATTTCTCTAAATAAGTTTATGTTTGCTTTTAATAAATGCTTTTGTGGAAGTTTACGACAAACTTAATTAAATTTGATATTGTTAGCCTCTTTTATTCCTTTTCATTCTGTTTTTTAAAGTCATTATATTTATGTAAATACCTTAAAATATTTTCTGGTTTACTACGCGTTTCCTCTATGTGTATTTTCAATGCACTGCCTACTTCCTCAAATAGTCGCGCGTTCTGATCTTTAAGTGACTGCAACATAAAATTTGTCGTTGCATTCGCTGATACCACTAATGCCGAAAATACCGGTATTTTACTTTAGCTAATACCGGTTTCACGAAATACCAGTATTCGGTCTACCGGTGCACGAGTATTGAAATCACTACTCACGTAGTTTGACAGCTCAAACTTTCTTTAAATGTTGATTTGTATTTTAATAAATATGAAGATAAAAGTTTTCTGGAGTTAAATTTCGGGCGAAAATACTCCGATTCTCCTTCTACAAAAGACACATTCATTTCGTATTTGACAAAGAGTAATACCTATTTGTCCGAATTCTTTTAAGATACGTAACACAAAATTAAGCAAAAATAATTAATTATTTCTTTGAAATAGGTCACGCTACCTAAGTTTTTTAAATGCGGTAAGATACGTATGTTTTTCGAATGCAACAGGTAATTTAGTTTTTAAAATAAATTAATTTAACTTTTTCTTTTAAATACAGTTAACTGTCTCTCTATTAAACAGTAGTTAGTTTCTAGAACTAAATTGTTTTTATAATATACATACATTTTATAATATATATATATTATAATATATACTTTTAAATATTTTTTGACTTGGCAGGTAAGTTTATAAGGTATTTCTCCCGCCTTCCTAGCATACCTTCGTGGTGTAGGGGTCAGTACACTCGCTGCGTATTCGAGAGGTCCGTGGTTCAAGTAACGGCGAAAGCATTGCTCATTTTTCATCTCTCCTGCTTTCAAAAATTACCTAATGTCTCTACAAGTTATGCACTTAGCTTGAGAGGGAAAGCACCCACTCTAATAGCATCTTTTCCATTCCATATGAATAAAAAATCATCTAAATCTCATGAAACATGTTATAATCATTAGGTTTTAGTAGTATGACTCAAATTAGTGCCTCAGATAAGCATCCCAAACTACATCTGCGTTACCGAAGCTGGTGACTCTTCGACACTTACCTCAAGACAACTCGAGGGAATTATCCCTGAAGTTGAATTTAATCGTGATTGGACTGAGTGAGATCTCCATGCGTTAGATATTTAATATTTAATCTGGACACCAATAGATTACAATCCTCTCAAGCTTGTCTGCTGTTGTTCGTCACCTTCTTAAACGGAAGTAATTGTAATCGCAAAAGAAACAGAAAACTCAATATATAATACATAACGCCTTAGCACTGATCATTGATACATTGCTTTAACTCTGATTGCAAGGCAAGTAGTTTTGGCCATTTGATTTGGCTAAGAATGAAGTTTTCTACAAAATTTAAGTGATTTGTATACAGGCCAACATTCACCAGAAAAGGGGAAAAATGTGTTTGGAGTAAACATTCTCCTGAACGTTTATTCAAATCCATTTGCCATACAAACAGCATCCAGAATATATCCTATTTCAGCTTTGCGCAACCCATCTTCGCATGTTTGCTTTTCAATAAGTTTATTCAAACAGACTGCAGAGGCATCTTCGATATGAAAGTATCTGGGGGGTTTCCAACCTATCGCTGCTATCCACTAAAGGTTCAAGAGCTGCTGACCTCTTGAAGATCGGAGATGCAAGACTAACAAATATAGCATTTTTTTCTTTGTTCTTATCTGGGTATTCGCATTTTATTTCTTCGAAATAAGTCTTTTTATGCTTCAAAGATACTACTTTGTGACATCGAAGGCTTAAAGATAAAACTAAGTTACAGTGTATTTGGCACCATTTTTTTCAATCCCTAGAGATTCTAAATTTGATCAGTTACGATTTCTTCTTGAAAACGCTATTTGTACTTTGCATGTTTCATGCTATCTCCACTTGGAAAAAATTAGTAAGGAAGTTTTAAAGATATGCAGTTTACAAACGAATTTAGATCAGAAGAAAGAAAAAGAGTGGAAACGAAAATTAAATTTTCTCATTTTCTTCATCAGAAATTTATTGACGTTAAACAGAAAAACAATATTTAACTGTAATAGCTGAATATGAATATTTTTTGAAAGTCATAACACTTTTGTTGAAGGAAAAAGGGCAACTTTATTTAATTATTAGGCATATTAATTTAATTTTCTTATCAGCAAAACTTTTCAAAGAATGGTTTTAATCCTTTAATCCTCCTTCTTCCTAAAGGCATTTTTTCTCGCAGATTTTTACGAATATTGTTTACCGAAATGTAAATTAACTTCTATTGCCAAGAGTAAATGCTCTTTTTTTCGCCTATTATTTCTACGGGAAGAACCTAATGAAGAAATTCATTGTTCACGTTAATTTGCTTTAGCAGATTATTTGAGACATCTATTTTAGCGACTTTTTATGTAGAAGAAAACAGAAGAAAATTTTTCGCTCGATGTTTATTAAATCTGAAGTAGGTGTTAAATGCTGTTCATAAAATGCTCTTCGTATGAAACTACTAAGCATGAAGGCTTCCAAGTGTTCTTTTCTTTTGCTAAATAATTAAAGCAAAATCAAAGTGAATTTTCCAAATGGCAATAAAAACTATTTCATACGTTTTGCTTCTTAAAATAATGCATATTTTAAAGTTTATTTCTAAAAAGGCGCTCGTTAATTAGTTAAAAAATATGCACTGAAGCGAGTAAGAATGAATTTAAATAAAGATGCATATTTATATAATATGCAATTAAAAGATACATTTCTATTCGCTATATTTAAGCACATCTTATTTAAGATAAATGAGTACATCAGTAAACAAAAAAAAATGCTGAAAAATTTTGACATTAGACATCAAAATTTTTGGAAAAATCGACAATAAAAGTGTAAATATTCAAAACTATAACTGAATGGCAAAAAAATGGGATTTCTGAAAATAAATTGAGAAAATACATGTTCATATAGGTTAAATTCATTTTACCAAATGCAGTTCTTTGAATTGAACATTAAAAAAGTTACAAAATATTCAACAGGTATTTAATTTAATATTAAATAATAATTTTATTATTATATTTCAATAGTTAGAATTCTAGTCTTAATTGTTTTCATAAAAGCCATTTAATTTAGCTCTCAGTAACAAGCGCTAAAAGCGATTTTTGAGACAATTAGACAATTGACTGTTAATGTTTTGAATCGTAATATTAATAATGAAAATAAAATGGGCTTGAAGCATCGTAATTTATTTGACGTCTTACGGAGCTCAAGAGAAAAAATTGCAACTGGATGAAATTCTCAAGACATTCTTAACAACGCAAATGATTGATAGAATTATCAAAAAATAGGATTTCTTCTTTAATACTGCCTAATGTAGAATGTTTTGACTGCTATTTTCATTTTTATTTATTTTATGCAACATCTTAATAAGATTTACTGCTGTATAGAATTCTTTACAAAACCTTTTGCTTCTAATGGGACAGCTATTTTCATTAGGAAGATTTAATGTGCATTAATTTCATACATAGAAATGTGCAATGTGTATGTACATAAACATGCACATACATTCAAATTCTTCATTCAAGCTATCGTTGTGTTAACGAATGTCTTTCCTTTATTTGAGCAAGATAGAAATCTCCTTTATTCACGCTTTATTCTTCTTTGTTTTGACACTTTGATTATATATGTCGCATTAAATTTTGATTTTAAAACCTCACTGTCATTTTTATTGGTTTAACGTACTCATCATTTTTTAAGTGAAGTATGTCAGGTAAAAAGAAGTATTGGATAGAATTAGGTAGTACTAATTTTTCTTATTTTTAGGCTGTTTTGATCAATGGATAGGTTTCAACTGCTTGAAATTTATCGTTTTACTTTATAAATTTAGACTGAGCCTCTATTATTTCACATTTGAGTTTCCTTATTTTGAGTTCCAGATTTTCGGTTTGGTTATTATTTTGTGGTTCTTTTATATACAGCATACATCTTTAGCATAAACATCCATTCTGTTAATGATCCAGTAGCTTAAAACGATAAAGAACTTATAAATAGAATAAATTCTAATAAATAGAATAAATATTAACTTAAAACTAGAATAAACAATTGCTGTGAGACAGCAGGAAGTAACCACGGACAGTTTAAAAAAATATCACGAGTAGCAACGCTTTGTGAGCAACAGCGCCAATCACTCAGAGTGTGCCATGTGAAAATGACAAGCATTCTGAAAGAATTCTCTCTAGAGCGGCAGTAGGATTCAATAAGGTTTCTCGTTTTTAATATCTGTGTAGTATGTAACAGTGTATTTAGCACCTATGTATCTGTATAACATCTGTTTCAGCATCCATAATGATCTGTGAAATTTAATTTAATTAGTATCTATATTTTAGCAATATGTAAAATGTATAGTTTAAGGTCTCCTTCAGCATATGTAACATTTTAATAAACTCCCCATGCATTCTTTGTGGGGCGCGGAAGGTGTCGTAATTAACAGTTGCGGGATCCGTACAGTACCCGATTAGTCTATGTATATCCTAATTCATCTTAAAAAGAGAGAGAATAAATGCGACTGTTGCATTATGATGTGATGTAATGTTGCAACTACAGACAGCATTACATAAATTCGCCAGCATTAACATTGTGATATAAAGTTGTAACTTAAGACAAGGTTACATCAGTTTAACGAAAACAAACAGACCTGCTATGCCACACCGTATTTTTCCGTTATGGTAAAGTCAGGCCTCCCGTGGAACAGTGTTAATTTAGAGGTATCTAGTAGAAATCGGGTTCAGACTTCCTCAACAATCTTTGCATTGCCACGTTTCAACCCGAAGTTGTTTTCACTTGCTTGGTCCCTTCAGTGAAGACCTTTGGAGATAAACACATTTCATGAATGATGCAGATATTGAACACAAGCTTATGTAATTACAACAGCAACTGAAAGACTTGAACTCAAGTGACTCTCATTTATCGACGGGATAAGTGTCTACACATATGTGTAGTGTATATGAAAAAATAGTACTTATTGCAATTTAAAGGTTTCAAGTACTTTTATTTCTGAAGCCATTTGTTACCTGTTTATAGACTTGCTTTATTTATTTCTTGAATGTGTTATGTATATTTTTGCTGAAACTCTTTCAGAACTAAGCTTTCATATTTTAACGTCGATTAAAATGCATTAGGACTTTTTTTGTTTTCCCCTTTGTTTAAGGTAGCCAATCAACGGCCAAGAAACTAAAACGGAACAACTTATCATTGTGCCCCTTATAAAGATCCTCGATGAAAGCATTCTTCTTATAAAAAAGCCTTCTCCTAATTCTCTGCAGCTGATTTACAGATCTGAGATACTATTTGGAATTAAATAGTAAATCAAAAGAGAAAAGAAAGTAAAAATTTAAAAAATATAAAATCACATGTTAACCAATATTAAATCAAAATTTCGAGGAATGATTCCCGTATGTCCTAATATTCTAAACGAAAATGATAATGTACAAAATATTAAATGCAAAAACAACGCAAAAAAAATGCAAAGAAGGTTATACATACAATGTATTCGATTTACATTTTCTGCATATACGTAAAAATACGTAGACATCGGAAGCTGGTAAAAGAGATGATAATGTGGCTACAACATTCAGTAGCTGAAATTTTATCATTAAAGATGTCAACCGGTCTTATTCAGTCACTTATTTAATTTATATTTTTTTACTTTAATTTATTATTATCATTTTTTAATATTTATTTTATTTTTTAAATTTATTATATCACTTTATTTAATTTACTAATTTTCTTCCGTAATTGATATAATTTTTTATTACTGTTTCAATTTCTTATGTATTTATTTAAGCTGCGACACTTTCTACTCCACGTAACGTCTGCTGAAAGTGTTTTGTCGAGATATACAAATATCTATTCTGCCTCAACTCTAATGTATAATTTTCTTTTATCACTTCATTTACAACACATTATAAAAGTTTATTTTCAATTATTTTACACATTGAACTTGAAAAAATAAATACAGTCTTTGTGGTTTTTACAGATTAGCAACATGAACATGTAATAAAAATCGTACTGTATCCACAAATAAGCAAATGAAAGAAAAAAGCTAAGTTTCTTTTAGCTCATCGCAATGAAATAAATACTCTACGTGAATAGAAATTCATGTATGCAACGTTACCTTAGCGGGAAATAATGGGTTCAATATTTCGTAGCTTATTATTGCGATTAAATGAAAAAAGAGTTTGATTACAAGTTTTATTATCAAAATATTATATTTTATTTTTTTTGTTGTTAATCATTGACTTAATTTTCAAAAAATAAGATTAAAAACCTTAAAGATGATGTCTCTACACATATGGTATGACTGCAAATATTTTGCAACAGCTTCGAAAAAGACATCCTGTGTTTATCATATATGAAAGTATCTATTTATAATTGCATGTAGCTGCCACACATAGCGAAGAGAATAGCAGAATAAAAGAAGAAATACAAATTTGATTTATCATGCAAAAATGAAACATATCTTGCAAAAAATAAAACAAAATCTTAATTTTTTGAAGTTATTTGCATTGCATTCAGTGTGCAAACCGTAATTACCAACATCATAAGATCTCATGAATAAATATGTTGCAAGAATAAAAAATGCTGCGAAGGTATCTGCGATTAAAAATGCCGCAAAAGCACTTACTCTGAGATCAATGCTAATGGTTAACTCTTTGTTTTGCGCCACTAAATTCAAAAAAGGAAACGAAAAGCAAGCATAAAATAGCGTGATCAAATGAATAATATTCTAACGGATAAGAAAAAGAAAAAAACACCACAAAACGACTGTGATGCTACTTCCAGTGGGATGTAATCACGCGTGTAGCGTTATGACGCCTTTTCGCGGTCTCTCTAGTAGAAAACCCATGGGTGCTCGAAGCACGACATGACGAAATACATTTAACGAAGTTCCGCTTGTAATGCGGCTGGTCCTTTCGGGTTAACTGGACACACAAGGCTTTTGAACTGAGCAGGAGAGATTAAAAGTGACGAATTCTGTGGCCCCGTGGGGTATTTGGGGCAGCATAAAACGGTTTCGTGTGCCCTCGAGAATCGCTATCAGTGCGACGGCAGCTCCCAGTATAAAACGTCGCTGCCGAGCTGGAGGTCTGGCCGATGCGATAGCCTGACATCGCGGTCCTTGCCCAAGGGGGCAGTCACAAATGACCGCGAGGGCTTTGTTTATCGTACGCTGCTCTGCGATAGATCTTGTGTATTCTTAATTAATTCTTAATATTTCTTTTGATACCCTTCTTAAACCTTATGGGAATAAAATCCAAATTTTTTTATAGTTAACCATTTCCAAATTTTCATTCTTCTGTTGATGTTAACTATTGGTGAGAATCCTAACTAGTATTGAAATTTATTGCTTATCAGTTACACGAAAGCACTTTTATAAATAACTTTGGGGCAAATAATGAATTTTTATGATATATTAAACAATTGTCAATCTTTCAAAAATGATTAAGAGCAGCGTTATGTATCCCACAGTATAATGTGCGGTTTCAAAATCACTTTTCAGTTCTGCTTCTCTTTCAGTCACAACTTCCCGTAAAGAAACGCTTACCAAACAACTATTGGATGTTTATTTGCTAAAACACAGTTTTATGTTAACAGTAACATGTTATATTAAATAATATGTTTTTGCGAGATGTTAAAAATAATTAAAAACAACACTATTTGTATCATTGAATATATTTGTTTATTTGCATCAGTGAACATATTTGTTGGATATTTCATTTCCTGGAAAACGGCTTTATGATTAATGTTATGACTTATGTTAAATCATAAATTTGTGTAAGGTGTTAAACAATTACCATTCATTTATAAACAATTAAAAACAAGGTTGTACGTATCATTGTGTATTTATTTTGTTATAACTATTCTTCATTTGCAAGCTCTGCTTAGCTTTCTTTCTCTCTTGCCTGTGAAGAAACATTACTAGATGTTTCTTCACAATTATTTGGATGTTTAATTTACTAGAAAATAGCTTTATGATAAGTAATAAACTTTATGAGATATTAAATAATTACATTTCCTTTTAAAATTCTGAAGAGTAATGTTGTGTGTCATATTTATTAATCGTATTTTTATTTTGTATCACATTTTTCAGTTATGAGATTAACTTCCTTTGTATTTGCATTCTTGCCTGTGATAAAGCGCTTACCATACCCAGAGCACAGTTCCCAAGAAGAAGTTGCTTTGGTCAGTGTGAAACATTTATACTTTATTTAGATTTAAAAAGATGAAGAAATCTGAAAACTAAAGAAGAAATGCGGTTCTAAGTCTGGAAAGTAATTTAACTTTTCTTCGAAATTGCTTTGTTTGATCTGTCGAATTTATTTTTTGCTGTATTGTATTTAGATGTCTGACTTCAAGAAAAACTAGTATATGTTTTCATTTAATATTTGTACGGGAAATGAGAATGCACAAATACAGTATTAGCGAATTGACTGTGATAATGTAGGAAGAGTTAATTTGTAGAAAAATAGTGTTCTGCCTTCTCTCAGTGTAAGGGAGATTTTGCTGTGTGAAAATTTAGGCTTTGGAAAACTTTGTTTTATATCTGTTTGTATTTTGGAAATTTTTGTTTAAAGATATAAAATTATGTTATTTCATATTTTACATTCTCTTCAGTTAGCTTTTTATTTCTAGTACCAAAGGCATTCCATTTTTTGAGATGAGCGAAACGCAGTTACAAGAAAATTAATTATTTGACAGTAAATTCAAAACTAGTGGAAAATGAAACGGGAAATATCGAATGCTTATGCGTGCAAGTTTGCTTGTAGATTGGATCATGTGGACTTAAATCATGTGCTTCTAAGCCGCTTTCTTGATTTTCAATTATTGGAGGGCATGAAATTCACTGCCTCAACCATTACTGAATTTCTAGTGTCTTTAATAGTAGTTAAGACCATTGAATACTGGTAGTTCGTCTTGGGTTCGAACCCAGACAAACATGGTTGCATGGTTGATTTTCGTGGTTTTCCCCATGCGTAGCGTCAATAGGATCAGATTCTCTTAAAAATCCTCCACATGAGCATATTTTCCTCTAGGCAGATAGCCCTCTTTACTTTGCTTTTAGCTTTGCCATACTCAAACAACTTAACATATCTTTCAACATATTATCGTCATTGTCCCCTTCTTCACGATTTCCAGTAGGTTTATCCTTTTCTTCAGTTTTAGAAGTTGGTGTATATTATTTCTGTCTATGCGGTTTGGGTAAATATGATGTTGTTATTTTCTTTACTATTATTTTAGATTTTGAGAGATTTTGGTATGATTTGACAGGTTTCTAGAAAATATGAGAAATTTCAAAGACTGTCTTCGCCTAAATTAATGGTCACTGCTTCTTCGCTTTACACTAATTGGACTTACGAAATTTTCAAACAAATACTCCACTTCCATAAAAGCGAGGGTGATACGTATATACACACGAAAATACCATATGTATAATAAGAGTGTGTAAAAGTTCTTTCTTTTCTTCTGCAGATTTTCTTTCTGTAAGAAAGTGGTATTATCGAAACATTTAGTTGAACAGTACTAAATTGTTTTAGGAATGTTATTCATTTACTTCCGCTATCCTGCAATTTTTTAAAAAATTTCTAGTTAAATCTAAAACAATTAGCAGAGTTAAAAACTGGCATTTTAGGAAGCAATTTAAGGTATTTCTTAACAAAATAAATGCCTTGAAGTGTGGGTATCTGAAAAGGACTTTTACTTTTAGTGCCGTCAGATAAAATTTTGATATATATTCTTTGAGATAAACTCCTTCATAAATGACCATATTTGAGTTCATTGAAATTATTTAAATTCATTCATAAATGACCATATTTGTATTCATTGAAATTATTTAAATTCCTTCATAAATGAAAATATTTGAGTTCATTGAAATTATTTAAATTCCTTCATAAATAGCCATATTTGAGTTCGTTAAAATTATTTACGAGTTTTTTGTTCTTCCTTTTTAGTGAAAAGTTCCACACAGTTCCACACATATTGATGGAAAGCTAAAATGTGCGTACAATATAGCACCAGCAGCCGAGAGATAACGTCGCTGAAACTGGTGGTTCAATCTGGGACCGAATCCCGGCGAACGATTTGGCTGCATGGTTGGTTTCCGTGGTTTTCCTCATGTTTATCGTGGATAAGAGCTAGTTTCCTTTAAAATGTCCTCCGCGGAGGCATCCCTCTCCATAGGCATGTAACCCTCGAGTTCGTTTGCCTTAATCAGTTAACTTAACCTAACCTATGGAAATAAAATATTTGCTACTTCTTTTCTCCGATCTAACATATAAATCCCCATAAAGACAGTTCCGGTCTATTAAGCCAGTCTTGAGATAAACTGATAAATTTCCTTATGTGTAAACTAAATGAGAATTATATGTTATTTCCTTACTAAGTACGCAAGGAAAACCTAATTAAATGCAGTGGAAACTCGATTTTTCGTTTTCCAGAAGAATGAATGATAAATCGATTACTACAGGAAAACAGTTAATTCGGAGTATTATTGCCCATCTTATATAAGATATATAGTGTAAATAAATGACGTTTATTACTTTAAACATGAATATACGATATTAAAAAATTAGTATTAATGAAAAAATATCATACAGCCTTTGGTTCATGGCTCAAATTTACTTCAATTGAATTTTCAATTATATTTTCGGGATTTAAAATGTTTTTACTGTGTGCATCGCTTTCATTCTTAGCGCACAGAAAACTCTTTAAGTTTGAGAAGCTTCGTAAATCTCTTTGAAGTTCGGCAAGATTTCTTTTCAATTTAATCTTTATATTCTATCTATACAAAAGCTTAAATCTAATCCTGCAAACTAATCGGAATAAGCATACGAAAGCTAGAAGATCATAAGCTTGCGGTAACTTGCAACGAAATAATATTTGTGAATGGCAGTAATAATGCTGAAAACGAAGCGGAGAGAAGCGTAATTGCATTAAACGTGTTATCGGATTTATAGTCCAAAGAGAAGATAGTGCAAATAATAAATATGTACTTTGTTTCAAGACTTTTCTCAAATGATCATGCGGCAAGTATTGCGGGGGCAATGTGATTTACGCGTGATTAATGCGGCAAAACATTAATTTGGATAATGATGAAAGCGGGAATAAATAACATTATTTGTACAGGTTTTCATTAAGAATGAAAAATGACGAACAATACGTGTAAGAACGATTTATCCAGGTTCCATATAGGTATATATTTGCAATTAAATATATAGCACAAAAATTAACATTCGCTTAACAGTTTAAGTTACATACATAACATTTAAATTAATAATTATTAAATTTATATAGTAATTATTTAAATCATACAAGGCAATAAAAATGTGTTGTAACATATACTTGAGAAATATAATGCTGAAGGCATGCTTCAAGCGAATAAGAAACGTGACTTCGATTTTCTACATTCGGCAACCTTTCTCAGTATTCAGCGTGATCTCTTCCCCCCTCAAGGATTTGCAGTAGCAATAATGAATATATGATGTCAGAGAGCCCATTGTTCGCCTCGCACATCCAACGAGCCTATGGAGAACATTAACCTGCCGTCTTTCAGGTCATTTGCAAATTACACTAGGATTGGTCGAGCACGCTATGTTATACAGATAGCCAAATGACTGCACAGTCGACTTGCTCTCCCCCGACCCTTTAGCATAATATCGAATCACCCTCTTCCCTTACTAGAGTCCCTCGCGTGTAGAGTCGGGAAGTCCTAATACAGACTTGCTGCTTTCCCCTGCTGCTACTTTCTTTGCATGTAGATTACCTTCGTACAGTTTGCTACGTTGTGCATTTTTTAAGGTAATAATTTTCGAAAATCGTGAATCACTTGAACTACGATGATTAAAATGAGCGCAAAGGAAATAAATTGAACGCAAGTGACTCTTTTTTTCCTTCCGGGATTGTTGTTTTCCCCAAGAGGCACTGTAAATTAATTCATGTCGTTAACTCGAGTGTTTTGGGCAACAGTCAGTGCTATCAGTACGAGAATGGTCTCTGGTGAAAATTACTCGTTTTTGCTTTATGTTCGTGGGAGCAATTAATCAACCGAGACCAGAAAAAATGTGTCGATCATTTATTGCTTAATATGTAAAACTCTTTGTTGGAACATTTATAATATCTCTCTCTCTTTCTCATTTTGTTTTCTTAGATGTGGCTCACTTTTCCTTGGTTTGCAGCCGCACTGCAAGATATAACATAACTAGATTGATGCAAGCGTGGCACATTAAAAGCAACAAAAAGTTACTAAAAGTACAAAGTGTAATGATAAAATAGGATCATTAGATGAAAACATAAAATGAGTGAACACGTATAAATTTGATGACTATAAATATGCTTATATTAATTGGACTTCATTAAGTTTTCTGGAATTTATTGCCCATTAGATAATATTTTCTATATACCTGCTGGCATTTATTGCCCATTAAATAATTTTTTCTATATACTGTAACTTTTTTTGCAGCATTTAACGAAAATAACTGATGAGCTTCTTAGTAAAATATATTTTATTCTCAGTTCACGGAGATAGATAATTTAAAATACAGTTCCTTCCATTACAACACCACACTCCAGCTCACTACTACATTATCTTTCTGATAAATTTTCACGCATTTGCAAAATGGTAATCTTTCAGAATAATTTTGTCAAACATTTTCTGACGTTGCTCCGCAACGGTTACACGATACAAAATATGGAGTTGCCATTCCAATGTCAAGGACAATAAATATGATTATTATTTAAATAAGAAAATATTACAATACCTTACATAAAAGTGAAATAAGTGAAAGAATAAATAATTTGAACTTTTAAGTTGAAAACAATTTATCTAAATTATAGTGTTTATTTTTAATTTATAAGTAGTTAAGCTTCCCTCAGTTCGGTCCATTCAGATTTCGAATACACATTCATTTTAAAAGATTATGCAAAATAATTCCGATACTAAAAGGGAAGTTGCCATCAAGTGTGAAGATAATAGGTTAAATGTGATCATTGATATTAAGGGTACTTATGTATTAGCCCAACCATCATAGCCCAGTTTGACGATTGTTTACTGATGTAAAAGACTGAAGACTTATAATTTCAAAAAAAAAATATTTATTTCACACATGCATGTTGTAATCTTAATTAGGTATTTATTCCGAAAAAAAACTAATTAATAAACCTACTTAAAAACATATATTTTTGCTTGTGAAGAAAATTTTTTAACAGTAGCTTTAAGAATAGCTTCAATAGCAATTGTTTGCTTTAGCGCCCTGTTCCTGATACTATGTAAATTCCACTAAATACGATTCCAGGTTCGGATGAGTTGTCTATACTTCTTCATTATACCATTTAGTGGATCCCCACGGAGCGGATTTTTTAAATAATTCAATTAGTGGATTCTTTGTACGTGTTGTGTATGTACAAACAGTTCTGGGATCGACAAAGTTGTACATGATGAACCGTTTAGTTCATAAACCTGGGTTCTTTTAGTTCAGTTTTATACCCGGACCAACAGTAAGAATAGATTATAATCCCTTGGTTAACATTTCCACTTATTATTTCTAATAACATAGCTGCATTTCTATTAGGAATGAAGAAAATTTGTATTGTTTCCCAAAATGCATCGCGACGGCGAAACATGTCCAGCAGGTGTTTTTGCGTTGTAAACAAGCTTTTGTCTATTTCAACAATTAAACATTTGCCGTTGAACATTTCTATTCTTTAACCTTTTCATGAAGATCTCAGACCTCTCGAATATAATTATTCTAGACCAGCGATTCTCAACCGATGGTACGCGTACCACCGGTGGTACGCAAGAGAAAAATAGGTGGTACGCAAAATATTTTAACTACTAAATTCAAAAATCTCGTGAAGAAAAAGAACAATTGATAGACACTTCCTATGATCCAACTCTAACTGAAATTTTCAAAAATAATACACTTGTTAACTTTTGGCTGAACCGAAAAAATGAATTTAAAGGCCTTTCAAATAAAGCTGTTAAATTTTTATTGCCTTGCCTTTTTGCACAACCTGTTTGTGTGAACAAGGATTTTCTTCCATGTTATGTGAAAAATAAATACAGAACAAAATTAAAAGTGGATCTTAATTTATGGTTCAAACTAAGTGAAATAAGTGCAGATAGATATAAAGAAATTGATCTTTCTTAAACAGGCCCAAATGTGGCACTAAATTTTATAACTTAGAGTTTGATTGTACACATGGTAATCAATTTTTAATCTAATATTTTTATGTGTGCAAATTTAGCATAAGTAGCCAATAGGTTGTGCAAATGGTAAAATATTTTTTGAATATTTCTATTGAAAAATTGAAAAAATAATCATTGCAAAATGTAGTAGTGGTACTAAAGTTTTTCAATTTTTGGTTAGATAATATTAGTCAAAAGGTTGAGAACCGCTGTTCTAGACTATCACAATTTTGTCAGTATTTATAATCCTTCTTAGCAGAATGTAATACTCCTTAGCATACGTAGATCTGATTGTTGTAGTGAAAAACTGACGAAAATCATCAAAGAAATTTGCGGTTCGAATGCTGACGTGTTCGTTACAAATTTTTACACTTCATTTTCGAAAAGGTTTTTTTTTTTTCGACATACAACGCCATCAGATTTGAATGTGAAAATTTGCGATTTTATGGCAAAATATTGTCTTCCTACTGAAAGATTACTCCACTTTCTTCCATTGCAGGCAAGTCCTACAAGCGCACATTGAATTCAAGGAGAAAGCTATCACGATTAGCCTTTAAATTCTGTCAGAGTTTGTAATACAACAAAAAGGGAATATATGAAAACGACGGTGTCGCTTGTTCAAATTGCTAGCTATGCTCATGGTTGCCAAACTTTGGAGATTTCTATTAAGGTGGTTGCGTAATATGCACTTATCCATCTGCTCCAAACTGATGGCATGCCGAATAAAAATATAATGCAATGCGAGGCACAAACTTTGCTTGCAAAACGCGGTGAGAGTAAAATATTCTACACCGTGATAACATAGTCACATAAAGCAAGAGGCAGCAAAACCTAGCAAGTTCAATATATCATCTGTGTAGCAGCTGGATTATATAGCAGCTGTAAAATTTCGCAGAAATATCATTATATAGATTTAAGATCGTGATGATTTCTCTTGCGATGATTTTAATAGTACAATGATGAGATTAGTATCTGAGTAGCATTTTGAGGATATCTGTTACACTGGCTGAAATTTAATAGTTACCGGCATAGTTTATACTTCTAAAACGATTTTGATCCTTCTTTCTCGCGCCATTTCCCAAATCAGAACTTTGTTAATAGTTACTTTTTTCTACCCAATTAATCTGATGTTTGCTTTCATTTTATTATTAGTTTCTTTTTCCTACCCAATTTTTCTGATGCTTGCTTTTAATAACCACTAACAGAGGCACTCTTGAATAATTCTTAATTAACAGATACTTTCATTCCTTCCAAAAAGGATTTTTCAATCTGCAAAACGTTTAATTTTTTACTGATTTCATTGTTAATTTAAACGATGATAACTTAATAGGAAGTGTTCAATATTATTAGAGCAGCAACTAAATTAAATGATAAAAAGCTGATGTAAAATGTATTAAAATTATTATTTACACCTCATTTCAAAATTTCATCTCAAGAATATAGCACTGCAAGAGAAGTGTAGCACGATATGAACTAAATCTAAACTTAAATTCGCATAAAAATTAGTGAAAAGTGAACACAAGAAAATACGTTAGTTAGTCGATTAACGTCTTCTTTCTAAGTGATTGAAGAGAAATCAAGGAACATAAATATCAAAGAAGAATGTTTAAAGCAAAACACTAAGACAGCAAAAGAAGATTAAAACAATATATTAAAAGAATAAAGTGATAATTATTCTTCCACACAAATAAAACTGTTGAGAAAAAATATTTTCTTTACCACAGAATTTACCTTGCATATTAAAAGTTCCTTTAATATGAAGTTACTTGCTCAGATGTATACGCATGGAGTTCACTTTGCGTATACAGCTGAAAAAGTTTACTTAGCATAGAATTTACTTTACGTAATAAAAAGCAGTTTAACTTCGTGCACTGAGTTTAAATTGCGTATACTGAGTTTATCTTGGAGTTTAACATTGTATACTGAGTTTACATTGCGTATTGTAGTTTCTAAAAGAGGATTCCTCAAGTATTTGATGTAAAAAAATTAAAATTACCTACATTTGTTTAAAAAATAAACTGAATGTTCCATTTTCTAGTGGTATATGCCGGTGTATTGAAAAAAGAGGAAATTATTACACATATGATCTGGTTTCTATAAATTCCAAATTAAAGTTAGCATTAAATACTCAACACAACATATGTAAAGAAATAAATATCGAATAAGAAACGAGCACACGAATATATTTCCCCGTACAAAAATGCTTTAAATGACGCAAAGATTTATATGTTTTAATTTTCTTTAATAAAAAAAATTAAGTATAAAATTTAACATTTTACGCTTTCTTGTAATCCCTATACTTATATTCAGAAAAATTTTGCATAAAATAATCAGCACATAAAATTTGATTCCCGTAAGACAAAAACTGAACGAGATATTTAACATTAAAATCAGGAATCATATTCAGGAGTCGTACAAATATAAGAAAGAGATCTTCGCATTTGTACATAATTAAAAATAAAATGTGGTTTAGGAAAAGTTTCTGATATTAAAAAACTACAAGATGATCTACAAGATTACTATGCAAATTATTGTAAAAAATTTTTAACAATATGTTTTTTTCCAAAATGGAGATCTTATTATCAGAATCTTATAGAAAAGGTATTCTAAAAAAGCACTGGCAGGCTTCACTATTGTTATGTAACAAATTCATAATATTATTTGAATTAATTAAAACTGAAAATTATTCTAATGTCATGAATTTTGTTACGATTAATAGATTATGATTTTAAAGAAAAAAATTCATGGGCATATTTATAACGTATTTTTAGACTTTGAAAATCTTTAAATTGCTTGCGTGAAAATTCTTTCAGAATACATGTAACAACATTATACGTTAAAAGCGCTAGTAAATCATAATAATTGAACAGCATTTAAGGGGAAAATTCAATCTTTATTTATTTATTAACCATCTCCTTAATTCAAAATGATGTAAAATATCGCAAAATTTAAAATTAAATATTTCGGTCAATTTTTGTCGCACGACAGTCAAAAGGTTTTGCGTTTGATTTTTTAAATAGAAAATTTTCCTGAATATAAGTATAGAAACAGGCGAAACGTGTAACAAGTTAGATTTTGTATTTTGTACAAAATTATTTTTTTAAAATTAAAAGCTACAAAAATTTGAATGTTTGCGTCATTCAAAACATTTTTGCAACTCGAAATATGTGTCTGAAACCAACGGTTGCAGTAATAAAGCCGAGCAAGAAATTTTGCAGACCTGGTATATATACGGATGTGTGTATATAGTATATGCTCACGAGTATATATATTATTTATGTATGTGTGCGCATATATATATATGTGTGTGTGTGTGTATATACATATATATATATCTATATATATATATAAATATATATATCTAGCTGGCGCGGTGTATAATATATATGTGTGTGTGTTCGAGTATCTGTGTGTGCGTGTGCACGAAGGGTATTATAGATTTCCCATACAAATGAAAAATAACTACCGCATACCTAATAGCTTTTACTATTCGAAATCAAAGAATCGCTGTCATCATATTTTTTTCCTAGAGGGAATCCTCTTATCATTCATGCAAAGACCAGTTTAGAGTCAGAAGCAATGAGTGAAGTTATCAGGAGAAAACAAATTTATTTTTATTCTTAACAGAAGTTCTTGAGACCTTTGAAAGTGTGCATACTCGAAGTACTTTCCAAGCAAGATTTTGCACCTTTCTTCGCTTATTTGATATTCAATATTATTATTTCCGTAATGCCATGGATTCTCCTCTGACCAAACTCATTGTTGCTACAGACACTAGGGAGCTATGTACCAGAAAAAGAGAATTATTATGTATTCACAGAGCACATATTTTCGCTTCCTTTACGAATTCGTGTTCCCAAGCACGTCTTTAGCAAACTGTTCGGTGATGTTAGGGAATCCCAAGTCATTAAAATGTTTGAAATAAGAAAAAAAAATGGTAGAGTTTCAAAATTTCAATAATTTTACAGTTTGCTCTTCAAACGTGTAACTTTTTCTCGCTTTAAATGCGCTCTGGCGTCAATCTCACCGACTTCGAGACTAGAATACGAAATAGATGGCGTATGAAAATTGGCAAACATTGTTGTTTTGATTTAATGTGCTCAAAACAGGAAATTTTTCCATCCGCTTTTAGAATAGTTTATATTGTGCCAAAATAGTAGGCATTGCGAAGTGGTGTGAATGCGTACCCACACAGTATGCTTTTCGCGCCTTCGCTCTCCATTCCGATTTTATTTTTCGGAAGGGGGTTTTCTATCATCTTCTTTGTGTCTGAAGTGTTGGTTTCTTGATTGTTTTTGTTGTTCTTCTCTTGCTGAAAGGGAAGAGGAAATTTGCATTCGTTGCTTAGCTGGAGGCGGCCACGTCACCTATGATCTTGTCACAGAAGCAGCACCTGGGAATTCCTTTTGCAAATGGGATCCGCAGCACAGAATTCAGAATCTGACGACAACTGCTTGTCAATCACCATCTGTTATTCCATTCATGGTATGGAGATCGCATAGCAGCTCATACCATAACTCTCAGTGCATGTATTCAGAAAAGATGAGCTTCTAAAGCACGGGATTTTCCCCCTTCCTTTTCTTGTTTGGGGGCGGCGAATATTTTTCTGAGACGAATAACATATTTCACATTTTGTGAATAGTATTTCCGATTATGATAAGACACAATCTCAAGAATGAAAAATGAAGGTAAGAAAACTTGTGCGGAAGAAGTATTTTTCTGCATTCATTAATTCTAGTTTATATTAAAAAATATGAAATATACATTATTGCTGCATTTTTAGCTGAAATAACGTTGGCTTTTTACTGTTTAATCGCATACTGAAATATATCTACCTAACGAGCAACACAAAATCTATCTACTTAATGAAGACTTTTTTAGTAGAAAGTGGGAAGTATTCGTTTTACAAGTGGGGAAAACAACGGAAACGATCATTCAACCAAACCGTTAGGTAGGATTTGAGTTCAGATCTAAATACTTGTGTTTAGCGGTTTTAACTATTCCTCTACCGCTGGGTTGTAAACATTTTAGTAGTAGAACATATGGGATTACTAATACCGGGCATCAAGAGAGATTTTTTATTGAAATGATCTTTTCTTTCCGCAGTGTTAATCGAATAACATTCAATATTCAGTATACTTTTGTGGGAAGTACATAAAACCCTTGAGGATTAATACTTCTGTTCAGCATTTGATTCCCAGTGAAACAAATTGCAGCACAATGATATTCATTGTTTTCCCCATTGTGTAACTTAAATATGAATTGAACTTCCCACAGAAGGGGACAGTGGACGTTCAAATACTTTTTTAAAATTATTGTCATAGAGATATGAAACTTTGCATGCATGTATATTTTACCATAATTATCAAATATCTTTGAAAAAAATTTCTGGCTCATTGCAATTTAATATTTTAAAATTTCTTTTAATTTAAAATTTTTTTTCAAAAGGCTCCATGCGACTTATTTTTTTCTGTTTCTTGTTATTTTTATTGAAAATGCATTACAAACACAACTTAGTATCAATTAGTGAATTGCAGAAAATCTTAGTTTTTAATTAATATTTCTTTCACATATACCTAAATTTTGGGCAAAATTCCCCACTTTAATACACTGTTATATAATTAAATTATAAGTTACAATCATTTTGAACATAAACTAAAGCGCATGAAGCATTTTGAATATGTAACAATCACGAAAATTTCAGCATGAGAAAATTACATTTTAAGAATATTTTTACTCTTACCTTTAATATTTATTTCCCAGTATTTCCTAATACATGATTTTATTTAATATAAAATGTTTTAACATTGTTTTACGTATTCTCCAATATTTTCTGCTAATAAAATTGTAGAATGCTAAGAAATACTTAATATTATTTTATAAATTTTCCTGAATACTTTCAGTAAATTCACCTTAATACTTTTTTTAAAAAACTAAGAATCACTTTATAACTTCCTGCACCATATGGTTCCCTTTCCTTATTTAATTTTAATTTTAATTATGTTTACCTACTTTACACAAGGTTTTTTGGTAATTCTTTTTTTCTTGTACCCAAGCGATCCCCTCTTTTCGCTTTGGACTATACGACGACGGTCTTGCCTCTGTCCAACAGATATTGAACAGGAAATTTTATCTTCCTGTTACATACCTACAGTATTTAAACACCCAAAATTTAATTTCTGTAATAACGGCTATTTCGAGTCTGATTTTCGATACAAATATTTCCTTGGAGCTTTTCTTCGAAATGACTTTATGTAAACTTTGGTTAGTGTTTTGTATTTTTCGAGATATGCATCTTTCTAAAAGCTCATTACTGGCTAGTCTTTGATACATTGACAATATTTTTTATAAAACATCTACTGATAATTTGGTTTTCATCACTGAAGGAGATTTAGATTTCTTATTTTTGGCAATGCTACTTTGGAAAAAAAAAAAAAAAAACATGACATGACACCTATTGGGCATTTATAATGTTTGGGTTAAGTCATCCAAGGTAGAACAGTGAAACAAACTTGCATAAATTGCAGTCTTCATATCTTACTAATAGTAAAAATATTAGTTGCGGAAATTAAAATAACTTAAAATAACGTTTCTCAAATGTTTGTTTACCTTTTTACTGATACTTAAATGTCACAAAAATGGTAAACAAGCGTATTCAAATACTTATAACTTTTTAAAAATAATTTTGCACACAAGCGGTTTTTTTGTAGACGAGAGTTAAAACAATAGAATATTATCATATGAAATTTTTATTTCAAAATTTTTTGTCGATTTTTTTCTAAAATCATTGTCTACCGTCCCCTTTAAAATAAATTCACTCAAGCATATTATGTTAACAGTTATAGCTTTATACACTCTTCTTTTCTCTGCTGACTAACGCGTTTCAGTTCACACATTTCTTCTCTATTTAAACAATGAAGTAAAATTTGTCAAGGACATTTTCCCTTAACAATGGAAATTTTGGAGTGTATTTAAGGCACTGTTGAAAGGTCGAGAAATACTGAATTGCACGCAAAGCAAATGATACCAGCAATTATTTTATATAACGCGCGAATTCAGGTATCCGTGATATATTTCAATATTTAGGTAGCAGAACACTCAGTGATATATTAAGTATTTTCCCATACATTTTAAGGGCACTTATGAACGCAAAACATAAACTCGATTCACAGCTTATTCTGCTACAAAATCAGCTTTCTATTTCATACTCTATTTCAAGGTACCACTGTTTAAGTTAAGTTTGTAAAGCGCAGTGTTATTTCCTGTCGTAATGATTATTCGTTACTTATTCTTTACATGCGTTTGTTTTAATTCAAATTAAAAGTTAATTGTCTAATAAATGTGAAATGTGAAATTTCTTAGACATGTCAGTGCCAATATTTCCAGTGGCAATAAAGTTTTCTAAAACAGGGCTCTTCAAGGATTAAATCGTCCCAAGTTCACATTCACTTGAATGGGTACAGTTTGTATTCGAAAATCGGGATCGTACATCACGCCTGCGAGCAATCGCAGCGCACATCATTTCACCTTTCGAGCACTTGCACCAAAGGTTCCGGTTGAGTTCATATCGTTATGAACCCAGGTTAGGGGTTGTGACTTTGAACACGGTGACACACTCCAAAAGCAGGGCGTCATGCCATGTTGGACGCACGTGCAGAACTCGCGCTAGCCGCTTGTTCACCCTTGATAAGCTTTGCCGCTTTTGCCCTCTATGCAAATGTCCGATGTGTCGAAATTAGTCAAAGTGTAACATTTTCATAACTGCAGGGAGGTAGAGTCTACGCGATTAAGGCACGTGTTTTTCATTTGTATTTTATTAACAGCGTAAACGATTTTATCCCGACCTGCCATCTGTTCGCGTCGTGATGTTTTTGATATTTTTTTAACTATGCGGTCATAAATAATGTTCCACTCGACTACCTGCTTGGCTTGGATCATTGTTATTTCATGTTACACTTCACTAATGAAACTGGTGGCTGAACTGACTTACCGTGTCTGCCGTACAAAACGAAAAAGTCTCCCATTTTCTGTGCTTTTGTGCGTGTAATGGTTATATTATGAAAGTTTTTACTTGCGTGCAAAGGTTTATAACTGTAAATTTTCATTTTAGGATATGATTCACAGTTTTCGGCAACTTTTCTTTTTGTTTCTTTAATAATAGGAAAGAAAACGTATTCAGTAATACGAGGAATTATATACATCACAGATCAACTTATTTAATAGCATTTTAAAATCAATAAATATGCATGCAACGAGATGCTTTCTGTTTTGAATATAAAATATGCTCTTTTTTCAAATATCCTTTAATTTTATATTCCATCTATATGTAAACAGTAATTTTCAGTGCAAAATATGCATTAATATCTTATTTTATGTTCTTCACATTTAAGTTTGAATTTTATAGAATGTGATAAATCTTAATCTGAAAATTCTTCCTCATTTCAAAACATCTGTATAATCTTGCTTTCACGTTTCCTATATTATAGCATTTAAATTCCATTTTAAAAAAAAATCTGTAATACTTAAATTTAAAATAAGTATTCTTACAAGTATTGTTATTCAAGTATCCTTACAAAGGGTCATATAAATTACTAAGTTTTTTTTACTTTATTTCAGTTATCTTAAATTAGAGATTTCCAATTTTGAATAATTCGCGACATTACGCTACATTAATATTTGCTAGAATTTCACATCTTTAAAGTTTACAGAAAATGCGTACTGATTAATTTACCCTTCCATTCCTTAAAAAAGAGCTTACTTTATTCATTTATTTTTTAATCACCTTCTCTAATATGATATGAAAAACTGCAGAGAAAAGGGCATGAAGTTAGATGATATTATATACAACAGAATCTAGAAATAGAATTTAAAAAAAGGTTTTGTGGGAAAAACGTCGAAGACCGAAGGATAAGACTTTGACACATTTGCTAAATTTAATTAATCAGGAATTTTCTGAAACCTGGTCTCAAAACATTTTATTCTTCCCTCCATTGTAACTTCAATGAACAGCGATATATCACGATTAAATGCCACAGAATTACGGAGGAATCTGGAATTCTAGATGAAGTTTCAAAGAAACCTTTTGTAATGAAAATATCATTAGACGATAACGAAGAAAATCTGGTGGCACACTATTTAGCAAAAGAATAGAAAACTCTTCCTGAATGAGGAGCTAAAGAAAAGAAAAAATTATACTTTTGTGGACCTGAAGGAGTAGCGGTTAACGCACGGACAGAAAAACATGCAGAATTAAATAAAGTTTTCATTAAAATTTGAAGAACATAGTAAATTAATGTTTTATTTACCTTTAATAAAATCAAAAGTTAAATTACACTAAGTATCACAAAACAACGTTTGAAAAATGGAGACAAATTCATTTTTCTCTTGAAATATTACATTGAGCTTTTTCACTTGAAATAATTCTCAGCAAAGTTTCACTTTTATTAAATAAGCTGCTTTCATGGAATTAAATGATTCCGTTTATTGCAATTTTTACTATCGGATTAATCTTGACGTAGATTTTTTAAGCTTTATCTAGTCTAACAATCAACCTAAATATGACGAGACCTATAATTAAAATTGATGGCACCGTCAATAGTTGATATTTCTTTTCTGTTATTCTATTAATCGCAAAATGGTTCAGATTAGACGTAGGATTAAATTTCGAGTTATTTTTGTTATTTTATTAAAACATCTAATTTTGTCCTTAACGAACTGTAAAAACTGTTTCAACTATAAAATTCAGCGGAATTCGCAACTTTGCTTACCAGTGTAGACTATTAAACGAAGCTACTAGAAGTTATTTCAAATTTCATTTGTTCAGAAACGAATCTTATTCTCGAACGGAACCAATAAAATAAAGCTTCTGTAGATTTATTGTTTCTACAGACTCGCTTAAAATTTTCCATAATAGTAAACATTTTACAATTTTAGAAGCAATTTGAATTGAAATTCCAGTCTTTATTGTCCCACAAATTTTAAGCATCAAATTTTTCTGCTAAGTTTTCTGCTTTTGTTTCTCTTTATCTAATATTAGTCGCTACGCGGACAGCCTTCGTCTGGCTTTTAAATGTACCGGGAAATACGAGTAAAGGGAATACCAAACATTAAATTTAAAAACTGCTCAGAATTTTGCTCTTCAGAACAACTTTATCAAAAAAAATTTCAATAAAAATGTATTACATATAAAAAATTACAATAAAATAAGCAATATCCCTTAATACAAATATTAATTATCCTAATAAATAAATTAGCCAACTTTCCCTGGCCGATATGCGGCCAGCCTTCGTCTGGCTTTACGTCTGGCCAGCCTTCGTCTGGCTGCGTCTGTGCCGGAAAACAAGCGTCGTATCCAAGTACCTCTCGACAAACGTCCAGTATCGAAGAGAAACATTAAATTTAAAAACTGCACAGAATTATCGCCTTCATTTTTCCGAGTGGCAACAGTGCTGATATCAGCAACAATGGCAACAGTAATATATCAGCAACAATGGCAACAGTGATATATCAGCAACAATGGCTGCGTGCCATTGTTGCTGATATAATGAGAGAGAATTATCGATTTGATGTGATTTCCTCAAAAAACATAAAATAAAAAAAATCGAATTTAAAATAAATGGCTTCGAGGTGCACTGGCTCTTGTCTAGATGCACCTATGTGCCAAATTTCGTAGGCCTGGGTTTATTAGCTTCCCCGCAGCACGAACGAAACACACACACACACACACACACAGACAGACAGAGAGACTCTTCCTTTTATATAGATTGTGTATGACTTAAAAAAATTGACTTAAAACTTCATACATCTTCAGTAACGTATCAGGTTTGTTCTTATGATCCTGTATTCAAGATTATTTTTCTGTTAAAATTATTCGAAAAATTTCATTAGCCTGTGAATTAGATTCCATTGCAATTTTTGCTGTAAATGTATTTGGAATTTTGAAACTAAACACCTTTTGCAAAATTCCTTATGTTTTCGCCAGGAATCAAACTTTGATCTTTAATACAGTGCAGTGATATGTTGATTATTATTATATCATTATACTGTAAAAACACACGGAAGAGAGGCCTTTCATTACTGCATCATTGATCTTCCAGTTCTTAATGAATGTCTGAAATCCAATTCTTCAAAACCCACCAGTAACAGACGGAATTTTTAATCATTTGTTCAGATTTATTATTTGCAAATTTTTTATATGCTATTGAAATGTTTTGCTAATCCTTTATTTATACAGTTATTGTTTGAAGGCACTGCACTAATGTGATTTCAGTACAATTATTCGCTACGCTTTTTAGAAGACAAACATAATCACATTATCTTTGTATTTTTAGTAATTAAACAAAAGTTATCAAAAGGAAACATTTAATGCATAAAATCAAGCTTCAAGAAGTCGGTGTATTTCTTTCTGCTTTCGCATATCTAATCATCAGTGATTCCTATTAATGACCTTATAAATGAAAGTAATTACGAACAGAGTATCCCACTTAGAATTTTATCAAGATATAAGGGAGTTCTCGCTGTCCAGAGACAACTGCGTTATTCGCTGGAACCTTACTTCCAATAATAATGAGGTAACTTCAGAAAATTAAATAGTAATGAAAATTTCATGATTCGTTTCCACCATATTTAATTTCCCATGACTAGATATCTCCAAACTTATTTCAGAAATATATCACGGTTGTCACAAATTAATTATTTCATGTTCACCCTGGAGACATATGCTGCTGTGTATATTCCTTAATAAAAAGAAGCCCGGACCCTCAGAAGCTTAATTTATTTTCTAAGCGGATTCATTATTTCTTAATTTTCTTTTATTAATGCACATTTAAGCAAGGGAAGAACGTCCAATAATTAGACCAATTTTAATTTAAAAGCACTTTCATCAGCAAGGGGAAATCAAACAGTGTTTTGAGCTCAGCAACCGAAAATATATCAGTTTTTGTGGAAAAACGAAAAAGAAAAATAAACATCAAGAGTGCTTGTGAATACTTAGGAACTATATTTTAATCAGAATTAAAGCCGCTGTATAAGAAAAATGGGTCGAGTGAAAGATGGTTTAAGAAATTAAGTTAATTAATGAAGAAAATTATGTTAGATGATTTTTTAAGGCTGAAAATTCAGTTTTTTGAAATATTTTTGATAATTCAGTTCTACATATTTATTACTACAACAGATGCATGTATTATTTATTATTCGAATAATTTGTGTATTCTACTTGCAGTTTTTATTCGTCTTTTAATGTTAAGCTTAAATTTTGTAATGTATTTTTTGTTTATTTAGTTTTTAGTTAGTAGTGCTTCCACAGCGCTTACATTCAGCAGCTATTTTGAACCCTAGCTTAATACTGCACAGATTTTAGCCTCATTCAGGCAAACAATTATCAATCATTCAGAAACATGATAATTTTGAAAATCAAATTTTAAATTTCATTTCAGTTTTTCAATCAGCTATTAAATGACTACTTAATTTTCTTTAACTTAGCTGATATCTGGTAAAAAAGGTGAAAGAAAAAATTCAGAAGTATTTTTATTTAATTCAGTCGAAGATACTAAAATTTTAGATTAGATTGTTTTACTCAAATATCTATCTGATAGAGGAAGAGAGAGAGCTTCAGTGAGGATTTTCCAAAGGAAATGTCATTAATTCTCAAATTTCAAACTATTTCAAAAGTCAAAGACTTTATTAACAGAGAAGAAAACTTAAGTTTCGGATTTTCTTAAAACTTTTAACTAGTTCGTGCAGATTACATAATCTATATGTAATGATTTGAACTAATAGTACAATGATTCTTACCCCAGTAAAATGAAAACTTCCATTTTAAACGTATATGTAGAATTAAAATCTTAAGAGTTAATTTACCAAGCAGTTTGAATGGAAAGTTATTATGTAGAAGTTAGAAAGGAAACTAAATTTTTCTGAAAGTTTTCACGAAAGATCTATTTATAACTATTATACATAAACTAAAATTATTTTTCACTTTAACATGCAAGTATATTTAATTACTAATGCTAATTCTTAATATCAGTAAAGGATCTTAAATATAGCGTAAAAGACGGTAAAAATAGTTAGTTACGGTAGTTAACTGTTAATACATAATTGTAAGATTATGCTTTAAATTAAAGTTGAAGTTATATGGTTAAAATGCGAAAGGTTTTAATTTATGACTTTCTTTGTTCTATAGAAAATTGCGTGGAGATTCAGAATGGTTTTAGTTCATGAAATGTGCTCTAGATAATACTCTATTGGTAATTTCAAATCTTTCAAACATTTTCGAATTTCTTCAGGCAGTTTAAACTATGCTATTCGTTTCTTTTTTCTGACCCATTGTTTTCAATCAACAGCAAAATTAATAAATTGATCGCCTCTTTCTTAGGAAGGGGAAAAAGTTTAGAATTGGAACCATACGTGTTTTCTTTGTGATGGATTTTACAGGATTATAGTCGCAGAAATGATAACACAGAAAGCTATTGAATTAAACCCTCAAGATCAAGCCTTCATAATATAAATACACTTTTGGAATAGTCTAATGACCGGGTGATTAATGCTGAAGACTTTCAAATAAAAACTAGATAAATAACTGCCATATTTTTTTGCAAATGTCTTATCTATTGGAGAGGGCGGCACTGTGAAAAAAAGGGAATTCCATGAATGCTCTTTACGTGTACAATCAATCATGGGCTGTCTTAGAATCTAACATAAATTAAGATTTATAAAAAATGTTAGTCTATTTGGTAATTATATACAGTAAAATAACATAAATAAATATTACAAGAAATATCGAATGTTCCGTAGTAAATTTTACATATTAACTGCAAAATCTTATTAATAAGTAGCTTTACAAGGTATTGTACCCGAATCTTAATTTTGTACTTTTTTTTAGGGAAATATTTGCATTATTTGACTACTGCATATTGTAGGAGAAAGGAATCTAACACTGCAATGTTGATGCAGCTGATCCTATCAGCCGTACATTCACTAAATTGTTGTAAAGTATCGGATTGTTGAAGGCCGAAATTATAATAGCAGATGCGGCCGATATAGGGCTAGTCACCATCGTCCGCGAGCACTTGACTGCGCATGTGCGTGTACAAAGAACGATCTTTGCGGATGACTAATGGCTAAGGGAGACATTTATGAAGTGAAATCGTATTATCTGGGTCTCCATCATTCTGGGTTCGAACTTCATTGTCTTTGGATGGAGGTCTTGGCTTCGAGGCTAGAGTTTCCGTTTCGCCATCTGTTCCCATTTCACCCCAAAGGCCTTTGCTTTGCACCCCTTAAGGTCTTCTCCCCTCTACCCCCAAATCGATGGGAGTTAATACATAGAAAGAGGGGACGAATCCAGTATAAAAGTGTGTTCCGACAACAGTACAACTATTATTACTCCAGTCAGCGTTTCCTATAGTTGTAAAATATGTTACAATTTGAGTTTAGAATGGAGGCTACTTCCATTTGATAGACCTCTGTTTATTTATGTGAATATAGTTCCTCGGAAGTGTTTATAATTTTCGTTTTTCATTTAAAGATTCAATTCCAATGTTTCAACAGTTGGAGGAACAGCTGATCTTTTCATCTCGATTTATGTACAATATTTAATTAGATAATGTCAGTCTTAGTTTTCTGTTTTTATTGAAGCTCAAGTACAGAGAACTTCCAAAGCAAAACAAGTCCTACACTAAGAAAGATTTAAGTGTACTCGATAACTTTAGAAAAAGTTTCTTAGTTCAAACTAAATATTTTAATGTAAAAAAATTGAGAATAAAAACAATTACTGCAAATCGCAGTATTTTCTTGATGCATGTAATTCGTGAACAGTTTCAATTATAAAAACGCATATCCCCTTTAGCTCATCTTTGCTTATGCTATCATTTTATATCAGTTTCTGATTACAAATTTACTCTTTTCATATCTAAAGTATTAGTTCTCGAGAAAATACTAGTATAGTATCGTAAATACTAAATTTAGAAGGACAACATAGCTGATGTTCACTTTCACCAGAGGATACAATGGCTTGTTTGAACTTCAGTGAATCATCGTTTCTTGCTATTAACAATGAATTTAAGTGGATTTAAATCCTGTGAAAGCCGAGATTTGGATTTATTATTATTATTGTTATTGTAAATATATATAT